>JAYESA010000010.1:130418739-130618739 GCA_036927795.1 Iris macrosiphon | reverse complement strand
TGTCAGCTCTGCACACCTCAAATATCTTGTTAACTATGACTGAATCACATATGAAGTCCATTCTCCACTTGACATTTAGCCTATCATACTTACCAGATACTGATATCTAACTAAGATACTTAGCATATAAAAATATGATACTAACTTATACTAGTTCATTGTATCAACTCAACTTTCAACTATTTCTATCCACAAACAAGCCATGCATTTATGCACAACTGTGACTGGTGCTCAAGCACTGTCCATGCACATAGGCCTAGCAGTAAGTTGATACTGCACTTGATCTGGAATGAACTCATCACTAACATCTATCTTAACTGATCTATAGATGTTAACACATATTGAAATCAACACACTAAATATCACCATCAACCCCCCCCCCCCACTGCATCAGACCTCATCCCACTTTGTACCGCATTCGTGCAACTTAAATACCTCCAATAGTACTGCTATCTAATTGATAATTATTCAGATAACTGATACAAAAGCATTCTAATACCTAGTACTATACTCCACTGTTAATGACCCCTTACCTCAACCTGGCAAGAGCTACCCACACACACACATAGAGACACTTGGTCACTGACACAAAATACTGTCACAGTCCTCGTTGAACCAATATCACACACATAACACTCTACAACAACAAGTAACTCATATACATATCATATAAATAAATAAATAAATAAATAAATAAATATATATATATATATATATATATATATATATATATATATATATATATATATATATATATATATATATATATATATATATATATATATATATATATATATATATATATATATATAACACCTATTTATAGGTATATTTGATACACATGCACTAGATGCATTAAATCAAACACTTGAAGCTCACTCTTAATACTCTAGGATACGTACCCCAAACAATGTATCAAACTCTCAATTCTCCACTAATACTAATTATAGATATCAATCACATCATCAAACAACTAAAGTAACGAGTTCTAATGGAATTTATAGAAAAGTTACATTAACATGTTTAAAACCCCCAAAATGAACCCCCTTGTTGTAGCGTATCTCAAAGTATCAAGATACACCCTACTCGTATCAATTTGTGGACACGTACCTAGTCCCACCACACTCTATTAAATATGTTTAGGTCCTCCAAACCTAATGACAAACACTTGGTGTGCCAATCTCGAATTTCTCCCAAAATTGACATAAAACCCTATATAAAAGTCTTCAAATGGGTCAAATGAAGCCCAAACTTCTTCCCATGGGTAACCCTAATATATGGGTGAATTCTAAATGACTAATTATACTATTTAGAATCTAATTAGAAGAGAAAAACTGAATTGTACCTATTGAAAGATGGATCCCCAATGAAAGTCTCCAAATGGAAGCAAAGAGCCCTCAACTTGTGCACTTTTTACCTCCTTGTAGATCCTTATCTCCTCTTTGCTCCAATAGCCTCCAATGGTGTATAGAGAAGGAATTGGAAGAAAATTTGGATAGGTATTTGTATAGAAAAGAGAAAATTTGGGGAAGAACAATATAAGTCTAAAATTTGGATGAAATAAAAAGAAGAGAGAGAATGGACTCTCCCCTTATGGTGGCCGGCCCCAACTTATCTCCTAAGGAATGTGTAAAGACTAAAATGTCCCTATGGGCTTGTCATGATGAATATTAATTAAGGATGTCTAATTATTGGGCCTAACTAGAAAACTTCTACTCCTAATAGTTGGGTTAAATAAATTACTAACTAAACAAGGGTGTCTAATTATTGGGCTCAATGGGTCTAACTTAAATGTGGTCCATGATAAGTCTAGTTAGGTCCAATTGGGTCTTCTGACAACTACTCTAACTAATGGCTAACAACTAACAACTAACAATTAACCATTAAATAAATATAATACATAAACATATGCAATCATACCAAATATTGAAATAATATAAGCTAAAACTATCCATACTAGTTATAATAAGACAATATATCAAAAAATAATTTTAAAATACTAATATTTATATTATTACCAATATTCAAAAAAGATAAAAATACCCCTCTCCAGAAAAAGTAGTAGTGACAAGTCTACCCCCTTGGAAAAATTTTGTCCTCAAAATTTAAGGGTGATCATACTTCTTCTAGGTCAAACCCCTAGTAATCATGGTCCAAGAAGGTCCTATCTAAAATCACACAAAGAATAATCCTATATAAAGAACAATATGCATGGACATGGTCTCCACTTGTCTTGTTATTGCTGTCTCTGTCAGGGTATTCTATAAGCTATACTAAATATATAACACAAGCATCCAAAAGGTACTAAAGAAGCAATCAATTAAAATAGATGGAAGGGACAGAAAGAAAGAACAGAACTCGCTAACCCATTACCTGTAGCATCGGTCTCCACGACCATCATCACAAATGCTCCGCCTTGTCGGGGTAGCTCCCTCTGCGGGTGTCAAGCAATCTGCGGTGCCACAGGTAGCCTAGATCCAACTTTCTGCCCTTGATCTACACCCTGGCCTGGACGATGAAGGGTCCAGAAATAATCATTCACCATATGCTACATTGATCCACAATGTAAGCACGCTCCAAGTCTCTTCTGGCACATCTTCCAAGTGTGCCCAGTCCTCTTATGATATATGCATTGAGGAGCTTGTTGTACCTGTCTCTGAGGCTGCTTTGGCATCCTCTATATTGGAGCTTGTATTGGGGCAATAATCGGCTCCTGCATCTGATACTGCTGCTGATAAGCTCTGAACTGTACAAGAAAATGATGTTGCTAGAGCTGATAAGTCCCTTGATACTGTTGCTGGAACGACGGCCTCTTTGTCGGACCCACACTGCTACTGGCACCTCCAAATATATCATGGTCCCTCTTCGGCTTCAAGTTCCACTCCCACTCAACCTTGAGTGCCTCCGCAATTATCTTCGAATACGTCTTATAGAAAGACGGAATAAGGATCTTCACTTCCCAATTTAGATCCTCGCAGAAATAGATAGCCCAAACTTCTGGCTCCCTCACTAAGTACTCTGTAAATCGGCTCAGCCTCCCAAACTCTGTGACATACTCCTCTTCGGACATGCTCCCCTAAGTAAGGCTCTCAAACTGCCTTCCTAAGTCTAATCTATCCCTCTGAGCAAAGAATTTCTTCTTGAGGAGGTCCTTAAAAATCTTCCAAGACTGCCCCATATCAGCAAGAAGTGGCTCATTCCTAAACTAAGTGCAGGCGATATCGAACAACTGAAGTCCTACCTCCTCAACGTTCAGATCCTCAGCAAGACAGGACACCCTCAAGAGATGCTCAATTTTCTTGAGCCAATCGTCAGCATAGACGATAACCTCTGTCCCCTTAAAAACTCGAGGCTCTAGCTTCTTAAAATTTTGTATATTGCCCTTCTTGAGCTGAACATCCTGTGGCTGTGGAGGAGCCCCTCTTTGAACTACTACAATAGCTACCTGATGGGCATTTTCCATACTCTATCGCATCATATCTGACTACATGTTCTGGGCCTCTGTCTGTGCCGTCTGTACCTCCATCATCTCTCTAAATAGTGCAACCATCGGCACGACATCTCCTCATACTGGAGGTGGTGGAAGTCCCTCCGAAGCAACTGTGGCAATCCTATGAACAGGTTAAGGAGGACCCTTGAAGGCAGCCAAGACTCCTATATGAACTAATGCCAAAGGAGGTACAACCCCTGCTGTCTGAGTGGGAGGTTGAGAGGTGGTAGACCTCTTAGAAGCTTCTTCCGATCGATGGGATCTAGTCTTCGGCGATATCGTGAAGACAGATCGAAATAAAATGGATCAATTTGGTACAAGATAAGATATTATTAAGGAAGGAAAATAATATTCAAATTATTCAAAATGAATCAAGAGTAGCAATTTTAAATCAGATTAGAATTCCTAGTTGTGATTGAGTATCCCTCACTCATCCTAGTGTCCTATGTCCTATATCATATCTCAGGCTCGCAGTAGTACAACTAAGTTTTTGTACTACCACGACATCGTACTAGTTGCAAAGCCAGACCTGCAAAGGCCACCACAAAAATGTGTCACGATCTGCACCCGATAAAGGGCACGAGAACGTGGATACGTTCAGCCTATGCCACAACATCGGCGATAGAACGCTGTCTAGGTTGTCAATACAATCTATTTATCTCACTCAATATATATATATCATGTCAATGTCTCAACTCCGAATGGAGGATAAAAGATAATAATAATGATATAATAATCAATCATAATAACTAAAGCATGATAGGATTCAAAGAATTCTAAAGTAATATTTAATCTCTAAACATCTATAACTCAATCTTCTGGATCCTTTGCAACATCCATAGGCCGAGGTCCGTAATACGTCAGACATCAATCTTCTGGATCCTTTGAAAAATATTATCCAGTCAGGAATGGAGCTAAGTACAACCCAATAGCAGTTTCAATTAATTGGCAAAAACTATAAAATAGAAAAATAGAGGATGCTATATACGATGACAATAAATTGATAATAAAAAATAATGATGGAACAAGCAACACTAGCAATAGAAATATAAATCAATGCGTACAAGAATGAAAGAGAGGAACTATAATGTCAGAAATAGAACAAGGTAATCTATGAACTGAAATAGAGTCTACTATATGACATGTGTTTTGAGATACTAACTAGATATGTGATCGGCTTGGGATATTCAATTATTATACTAAGGAGAGCTAACTCAATCATACGTGTAGTGTATGATTAGTTACTAGCCATTGATTACACTATTTGCCGACAGTTCATGATCACATATTTAATTAGTATTATTTCTGCCCCGTCTGATACGATGGATCCAACCATGACATGTTACTAGCCAATGTATCCAATGTTTAACCTATAATATCTAATGCTATCTAATACCAACAAGAAACAGTATTCGATACCATTGCGATGAGTCAAGGTAACATCTCATGATTGTCGATCCAATAATAATACCAATCTGTGTATCATCGTGTCAAGGAATCATAGTAACATTTTTAAATATTTGAATTATAGTAGTAAAAAAATAATAGAAACTATCAGAAAATGTACTCGCCTCTATCCGGAGCAAATGATGTCACTCGGTGTCTAAACTGGTGTCACACACACTTATTTAGAAAATATCATGTTAAATGGTGTAATGAATGATAAATAAACTAAAATTCAATAATGATTATCTTCTATGCCATTTCTAGCTAAACTAGGTCGAAACTAAGCTAATTAGCCTACTTTGGTTATTAATGAATTACACTAGCTTATACTAGGTATTACCTTAGTCAATACTTAACATTAACTTATATATATATATATATATATATATATATATATATATATATATATATATATATATATATATTCTACTTACTAATAGCTAATTGTCATGCCCCAGTACCGGAATACGGAGACAGACATGGCCAGCTCTCCCGTATAAGGTATAAAACGTCGTACGGCGGTCATGGCTATAACTAGACAAGAAGGTAAATACTATAAGCAAGTCACTTAGGGTCACAAAGAATATTTATTATCTCATCAGTTAAATAAGAACAGCAAACATAGAACATATATGACAAGAAAGTAAGGCATCCCAAATATCCTGCCACAATATTCAAAAAACTAGTTGTGCAAAAATAAGATGGCTGGCAGAGTAACAAGAGTACATGACCATGATCAGCTGTAGTCTGATTAATTACAATCATATAGGAAACTAAATATCCAGATTCACGGCTAACAAGTGCTGGTGGCTAAATGCCCAAAATGAGTAAAATATGAAATAACGAGCATGAAAGAAGAGACTCACTCATTTCCCTCAGTGGCCATCTGCCTGTTATGCGCCATTGTTCAGGGGGAAGTAAGATTGATCCTCGGGTGCTGGCTTTAAATCTTACCAAGCAAAACTAGTGGGGTTAGACCCCTAATAGTAAGTACCACAAAGGAAGCACGAATGTAAAAATAAAACCAGGTTATGAAATAGATGCATATATATAGTTTTGTCTCATATTTTCGGTTTATAGTCTATCGTGACACAACAATCTAACCCTACAACCAAACAAGGACAAGGATTAAACCATCGCACCATGATAGTCCATGTTCATAGACTATTTGACAGTAGATACAATAGACAAACACGCTCAGTTACATAATCGACCAATCACTTGTACGGCTTACTAGATGGAGTCTAGGTTATCCTAGAGATATTATGCATATAAAAATCCTCAGATTGAACCAGGTACTAGCAGGGATAGCCGAGCCACAAATCGCCGTATAGCACATAGTAGTATGCACAGGTTCCTCGTAAGGCCACCATGCTAAGATCGCATAGAAAATATAGTATCATATAATAGTCGGATATTACCATCCACTAATGAGAATTTAAATAATATCCATGGGGACTAGCCTGTACACCCTAATTCAGATGACTAGAGGTGGCAAGTTAAAAGCAATCTCGAGATTCTATTCACTCCTAATGCTCTATAAGTTTAGTTGCCTAGTTGTAACCTCCGATTTCCAATTTCCAAAATAATTAGATTTTAATTTATTTTAAAATATCAAGTTTTATAAAATATTTCTCCTTGAAAATTTTTAATTGATTTTGAGCGATGCTTGATTTTAGAAGGTAAATTAAAAATCTTTATAAAAATCATTTTTCCTAAATGACGATGTATTACAAAAATAAATAAATAATAATATATATTTCTAGTTTCAAATATTCATTGGCTTGAATCATAAAATTATTGTTTTGACTAAATAGTTATTTAAAAGACTAGTTGATAAAATAAAATAGATTTTTATTGGGATAGTAAATAAATGAATTACATACTTCTTAATATTTTGAAAAATGAGTTTAATTAGTAGCTAATCAAAAGCTTCTTAAAAACATTTTTTCTTAAATTTCTTTTCTATTTAATTTATCATTTTCCGTCTCCCATTCACGCCCCATTCTTCGAACATGAAAAGCCCCTTTATATTTAATTCTGGGCCATTCATCATTGGGCCAACCCGCAACCCTTTATCCCACACCCTTCTCCCTATTTAAGTTCTCATTTTCACATCTCCCTAGAAACCCTAATCTCCTAATTATTAGCTAGCCTCCACAATTCCCAAGCCAACAAGCCATCACCACCATTTTGTGTGCTCGTGTCCGTGTGTCCAACATCCGTGTCAGCCGTGATGGCCTCGGGTCCGACCCCGGGTGTCCCACCATATCCATTTCTTTTCCTGTGTCCAGATTTACAGTTTACAATCAGATTTCCGTGTCCGACACACCCGGACACAACCCCCACGCCCACAGTACATCGGATTCCTGTGTCCTGCCCCGGACACGTCCTCCACAGAGCACCATCCCCGTGTCCGACGACCCCCTGACACGCCCAGACCCTAACCTAACCCTAACCTAACTCCGACGATCGCCGGTGGCCGCCTGCAACCGCCCTCGATCCAAGCGCAGCCGTCCTCGAGCGCCGAGCCGTCTCCTCGAGCGCCGAGCCCGCCCCTCGATCCAAGCGCAGCCGTCCTCGAGCGCTGAGCGCCGCCGTTGAAGCCGAGCCCCGCCTCGAAGCCGCCCGGAGCCGCCGTCGCCTCCGCAGAAGATCCGCCGCCGCCTCAGATCTGTTGAAGCCGCCGCCTGCAAACCACCACCTCGAGCACCTCGTCGTCGAGCTCCTTCCGCCGCGTCAAGCTCGGAGCTCCACGCCGCTGGAGATGATCGGCAGCCGCCGCGTCGAGCAGATCCGCTGTCGCCGCCGCTCCTCGAACGCCGCTGCCCTCAAGATCCCGCCGCTGCCAAGTTCGAAGTTGCCGCTGCGCCGAGACGAACGCCGACCGCCCCGGCGAGCTTCTCCTCCGCCGACGCCGACACCCTGGCCGGCCGACCTCGCCGGAAAACCCCCGCAGTGAGCCTCTTCTTCCCCTTTCCTTTCTCTGATTTTAAGTAGTTAAGTAATATATGTAATAGGTTAAGTTAATTAGTAATTAAGTTAATTAGTTAATTAAGTTAATTAGTTAATTAATTATTTAGTTAATTAGTTAATTAATAATTAGTTTAATTGATTAATAATTAGTTTAATTAATTAATAATTAGTTTAATTAATGTATTAGTCTAGTAAATTAATGTAATTAGTTAGTAATTTCATGTATTAGCTTAGTTTAGTATTAATCGGTTAATTATTTTATCAGTTAATTATTTTCTTAATTAGTAATTAATTCTTAATCAGTAGTAAATTAACATAGTTTGGTTTAGTTAATCTAAATTGTTAATTAATAACCAGTTAGTAAATTCTTAATAAATTAGTAGTCTGTAATTAGTATAAACATTTCATGTAATTAGGGTGGTTATTCTTAATTAGTTATAATTAATCAATTAGTTTAATTATATTAGTTATAATTATTCAGTAATTAAGTTTTAATAATTTATTAACCAGTAATTAATTATTGATTAGTTAGTAACTATTAATTAATTAGTTAGTATTTTCATATGATTAGTTTAGTGATTTCATATAATTAGTTCATTTTTACGTATTAAATTAAAAGGTTTTTAATTATGTTAAATATAATAAATCTTGGGTTTTATATTATTATTAAAAATATAGTTTCAATAATAAAATGAGTTCAAAAATTAGTTATTGGATTGGTGACCAATTTTTCCATGGATATAAAAATATATGATGGCTTTTACATAAATTCTAGTTTTTATAAATAAACTTTTATTTGAAATTATTGTTCAAAATAAGTTCGAAATGATTCATATACGTAAATACGTATTTCTAGTATATGTAATCAATTTAGTATTTATATATATATATATTTTAAAAAGGTATTTTAGCATATGTATGAGTATACATATATAATGTTCAACTAGTATAAATCAAATATGTATTTAAAAGATATATATATATATATATATATATATATTGTAAATACATTTAAATTGGTGCATGTATAAATATTGTAAGTATAATAAGTGTAATGTATATTATATACGTGTCCCTACTAGATGACCCTAGTTGACTAGTGCCCTGCCTGACATGGCCCTGAGACCAGTATTTTGACTGTGTTAGTACAGCATCTGATGCGAATGTGGTTTGCTTGTGTTATGTTTATAGGACTGTTGGGTTACCCAGGGGATACTCTGGAACAGGACATTGGTTTTACCAGCTAAGGACCCAAGGCAAGTACATTCTCTGATTAGTTTCTAATTTATGATATCTCCTATGTTCACTGTATCTAGTGTAAATATCCATGATCTTGACACGATGGTTACACGGATTGGTATACACGGATCTCGTCATGAGATGTTATTCCTTATTCATGGTGTAGCTTGTACGAGACTTGGTTCCTTGATATCTTGTGCATGTACAGACACTAATTCCCGGGGAGATTTGCTACCTTCCTAGGGAATCCTGTGCCATAGCGTACCATGATTGGATCTACTATACCAGTCGGGGGTTTGGGGAGTACTTTAGTGTAGATATGTGATCATACCCAACTTTATATGCACCATAGCTCACCCCACATCTCACGTCGGGTGCGGCCTGACCACTTATATGAACCATAGCTGTTACGTGTGATTAGCCTGATCTCTACATGCACCATAGCTAACCAACGGTTAGCCTGACTTTATATGAACCATAGCTAACCAACGGTTAGCCTGACTTATATGAACCATAGCTAATCACATGTAACCAGCCTGATCAAGTTCCCAAGCCGATCACATGTTAAAGCTAGTACTCACACACTTAGTCATAGAATTCTTGCTCATGGACATATTGTTTTTTCCTGCATTTACTTACAGTATTTCCAGTACTTCTCATTGTACATTCTCGTACTTATACATGCATCTGGTATGTTTCCATCTAGAACTGCTACATAGTTTATGTCATTTATATAGAACTGCTATTTAGAGATGTACTTTGCTCCTTCCTGACTGGAAAATATTTTTCCAGACTGTGACATTAGTAGACTGGTTTCTGACACTTGGGGATTGGAAGTTAAGGATTGCAGGTATGTTATGTTATCTTTAGACTTGTGCTGTATTCTTTTATTTCTTCATTTTCTATCGTGCTGTAGTTGTGATTGAGTATTTCTAGATTTATTTTAGTGTTATCCGTGTCTCCTTATGGAGTTGGATACTAGCGTGAGATTGTTAGATAGTACTTGACCTAGACAGCGTTCTACCGCCGATGCTGCGGCGTAGGCTGGACGTACCCACGCTCTCGTGCCCCTAAACCGGGTGCGGGTCGTGACACGTTTTAGTGGTGGCCCATGCAGGTCTGACTTCGCGAGATGTGCGATGTCGTAGTAGTGTGGCATCCTTGTTATACTACTGCGTACCTGCTATTGAATATAGGACATAGGATACTAGGATGAGAGAGGATACTCAATCACAAATTCTTGAAAGATTTCCCGGGATGACCCCATGAGAATCTTATTTTCAATTTAAATCTTTCCTTGTTTCCGTCCGCTCTCGCTTGTTGTCACTGAACTTGATTCTTGCTGAGCAGTTATTAAATTAAAATCTTGGTATCATTGTTGAGTTTGATTCTTGTTGACCAGTTGTTAACTTTAATTCCTGGTATCGTTGTTGAGTTGATTTCAAATTGAGATGAATTTTTACGGACTAGGATTTATGGTATCATCTGATGACATATATTGATGAGGACAGTGAGGAAGGTAAAACGTCTACTTTGGTTATGGAACCTAGAATTTATCGCAGCCATATTAGCTGTGGTGACGAGAACGTAGGGACCTGACTTGGATGTATATACTATAGTTATGAAGCTTAGAGTCTTTCGCAGCCATACCGGTTGGCGTGGCGAAGACTCTAGACGACATGATTATAGAGTGCATACCTTAGTTACGAAACCTATCGTTTATCGCATCTATGCTTACTGGCGTGGCGAGGATTCTGAGTGTCATGATTTCAGACAGACGTGTATGATTATCAGGTTGTATCCTAAATTGGTTCTTAAAATATCATCTCAAGACTTATCTATTTCTGTTATTCCAGGACTTTGTTCCACCGCTTCTTCCTTTACTAGCAGTAAAAATACCTTCTGTCCTCAATTCAGTCTTGAGCTCCTATTCCTTGAGGATTTCTTGTTAAGCATGGTAATTAGTGGCTTGTAATTTTGTTGTGTCTGGTATTAGTATTGACTGTGTTGCTAGTGATTTGTAAGTGTTTCTTAGTTGGACATGTGAGCAGTAGGCTTTAATCTAGAGTTAGCCCTTAGTATAGTACCTTGTACCAATGATTCTAGGAGTAGTGTCCTTATAGTACTATAAGTAGAGGAGGGTATAGAGTATCAGTGATAGTTCTCAGAGTTAGTATCAGAGCCAGTTACCCGTCCTGGATAATCATGATTATATAATTGAGTGATCAATGTAAACGATTAAGTATCCAGGAATTGTGTTAAGGATTTATGGAGCATGATGTCCAAATTGATGATTGATATCGGAAATGTTAAAGAAATGTATATGTATAAAGGGTTTAACGAGATGTCATAAGTAGAGAAATATCAGGATTAGTAATGGAAGTTGTGAAGCGTATCACGGATTAGTTTGATAGGTTTTAAAGGATTGAAGGAAATACAAATACAACCATCGAGATGAGGAACCATACACATACCCATGAGAGTAAAGAAACATGAGTGTTATAGAGGATACAGATGATCATGAGTCTAATGAGCTTGATGAGATAATCCATTAATGCAGCTAGTGATATAATACCAAGAGTGTCGATGATTCTATATCAAGGATTATTGAAAATGGTGCTAATAACAGTAAGCACTCGGTGTGATGATAATTAGATGATATACCAGTTGACATAAATTGAAATTATGAAAGAAAACACAGTTGATGGTAACTTTGATCATTGGAGGTAATAGTGCAAGTGATTCGGGCAGTGCAAATTTAGTACACAGTTCTAGACAATATAAGTATTGAGTGCACCTTGAGTATCAGAGACCGTGAGCACTGATATGTACATTGAGGAGTTATAAATTAAAAGGTGGAAATGAATTTTAAATTTTCAGAATTTTTAAGGAGTTGAGATTTTATGTTGTTAAATTATTGAGGATTTAAATTTGATTCACTAAACATAGTTAAGGCTACAAAGATTTTAGAAGTGATTAAATTTTTATTTCGATGTGGAGTATCTAATTTTGAGGAAGTATATGCATTTTATTTTAAGTTGATCGGGAAGTTAAACCTTGACGATTATTTTGAGAATTAATTTTTGGTAGATGAGAGATATGAATATTAATATATGATTAGTTGATATGGGTACCAGTGTACATGAATAGGAATTAGTTAGTGAATGTGCTAGAGTTAAGTGTTGTTAGAGATAGTAGACACTACAAGTAATATGTTAGCAGGTTCTTTCTTTTCTTTCCTAATGTTCTTTTTCGTCTTTTGATTGATTGATTCCCTAGTAACGTGGTTTATATTCATGATTTTTTGTTAGAACATAACTAGTAGTACCCCCTTAACAGAGACTGAAATACCATGACAAGACTCATGACCTATATTTTCTTAAATTGCATGGCTGTAGGTAGAGTTTCTTAAACCATGATCATTGGGTTTTTGACCATAGCAAAGATCTATGACGAGGTTATGACTGACCAAAAAGAGACAAGAGGATTAAATTTGTGGATAAGCATTAAATTAAATAAAAAGTTAAGGCATTAATAAAAGAATTGACGGATCATTAATTTTACGAAGATTGAGGATGATTGAAACTTGAGGATAAATATTGACTTGAAGGGAGAGTTCAGAAATTGACAGAGCCAAAAATTTGAGGATTTATTAATTTTAAGGAGGTCTTGATATGATTGAATTGACTATGAAAAGTTTGAGAAATTTGAGAGATTATCATCATATATATTTGATTGCAAGATAAAAAGTTAAAATTTTATATTATGAAGGTTGCATTGAAGATTTCGTAAGTATCACATCGTTAAGTGTTTTGAAAAAAAAAAAAAAAAGGGAAAGAAAAGAAGAGAAAGGAGGAAATAAAATCGTTAATGAAATAGTATCGAATTCAATTCTCGGGATAGGATTAGATTATGAATGAGCATCAATTGAATTTGAGTTAGAGGAGTAAGGTGATTGATGGATTGTGTTTAAAAATTTAAATGTTGGGATACGATTTTTATAAATATACATTGATTGGATTTCAATTAAAAGGATTGGATAGTAAAATTTTGTATTTAGTTATTTACTCAAAATTTGAGGAGATTATGTTACGACTGGAATTTAATTAAAATATTGAGGATTTGAGTAGTAAAAATTTCACATTGGGATAATAAATTCAGAGGATGAAAAAAAAAAAAATATTAGTTCAAAATTCGGAAACATTATACATACGGATAGAGAAATATGGAATGAAATGAAGCTCATGGTAAAGAAGATTATAATATAATTAATTATGGGATCGTATAATTGAAGGTCGTAAGGTAAGATCATGGTATATTGAGGTTGTGATTTGAATTAAAATCTTGACCATGACAGTAACATTTGAATCAAAGAAAATAATCGAGGTATAGTTGATGCTAAGATAAACAAACTCGAATTGGATGATAAGGCTTTTTGATTCAGAAATTCTAAGATCTAATCTAATAAAGCTTGTGGAATTTGAACTTTTATAAATAGTAGTTAATGATGAATCACAAGATTGAGAAAAGTAAAATGAACGAGGATAAAAAGAAGGATTATTTTCAGATGGTAGTAAAGACTCTTTTTTCCTAGAAATTAAGAAGGCAATTAGATGTCTCTTGATTACATTCGGAAGGATGTATTTAAGTTTCTTAAATCAAATTGTCGACCGTATCTTTCGAATTAGCTATAACTTTCATGTCTATATCATTCATTATACTGGGTCTTCCTTGGTTAGTTACTTTGAAAGGGTAACGTGCATTATTCCAATTATCTGTTTTGTGATCGTGTCTACTTCCCAAACCTAAACCTTCTAGAGGATTCAAGGCCGAGCCATAATTCCTTCAAGTTACTCCTATCTTAAACCATATTTTTCTTTTCTTCATGTTCCCTTCTGTTTGGTAAATATTTTCCTTATAGAAATATTTTCTTCAATAATATATTCATCATTATGTACAACAAAATTTTTCTATTCTAGCCATCCCTAAAATTTCGAGGACGAAATTTTTCTAAGGTGGATAGACTTGTAACCTCCGATTTCCAATTTCCAAAATAATTAGATTTTAATTTATTTTAAAATATCAAGTTTTATAAAATATTTCTCCTTGAAAATTTTTAATTGATTTTGAGCGATGCTTGATTTTAGAAGGTAAATTAAAAATCTTTATAAAAATCATTTTTCCTAAATGACGATGTATTACAAAAATAAATAAATAATAATATATATTTCTAGTTTCAAATATTCATTGGCTTGAATCATAAAATTATTGTTTTGACTAAATAGTTATTTAAAAGACTAGTTGATAAAATAAAATAGATTTTTATTGGGATAGTAAATAAATGAATTACATACTTCTTAATATTTTGAAAAATGAGTTTAATTAGTAGCTAATCAAAAGCTTCTTAAAAACATTTTTTCTTAAATTTCTTTTCTATTTAATTTATCGTTTTCCGTCTCCCATTCACGCCCCATTCTTCGAACATGAAAAGCCCCTTTATATTTAATTCTGGGCCATTCATCATTGGGCCAACCCGCAACCCTTTATCCCACACCCTTCTCCCTATTTAAGTTCTCATTTTCACATCTCCCTAGAAACCCTAATCTCCTAATTATTAGCTAGCCTCCACAATTCCCAAGCCAACAAGCCATCACCACCATTTTGTGTGCTCGTGTCCGTGTGTCCAACATCCGTGTCAGCCGTGATGGCCTCGGGTCCGACCCCGGGTGTCCCACCATATCCATTTCTTTTCCTGTGTCCAGATTTACAGTTTACAATCAGATTTCCGTGTCCGACACACCCGGACACAACCCCCACGCCCACAGTACATCGGATTCCTGTGTCCTGCCCCGGACACGTCCTCCACAGAGCACCATCCCCGTGTCCGACGACCCCCTGACACGCCCAGACCCTAACCTAACCCTAACCTAACTCCGACGATCGCCGGTGGCCGCCTGCAACCGCCCTCGATCCAAGCGCAGCCGTCCTCGAGCGCCGAGCCGTCTCCTCGAGCGCCGAGCCCGCCCCTCGATCCAAGCGCAGCCGTCCTCGAGCGCTGAGCGCCGCCGTTGAAGCCGAGCCCCGCCTCGAAGCCGCCCGGAGCCGCCGTCGCCTCCGCAGAAGATCCGCCGCCGCCTCAGATCTGTTGAAGCCGCCGCCTGCAAACCACCACCTCGAGCACCTCGTCGTCGAGCTCCTTCCGCCGCATCAAGCTCGGAGCTCCACGCCGCTGGAGATGATCGGCAGCCGCCGCGTCGAGCAGATCCGCTGTCGCCGCCGCTCCTCGAACGCCGCTGCCCTCAAGATCCCGCCGCTGCCAAGTTCGAAGTTGCCGCTGCGCCGAGACGAACGCCGACCGCCCCGGCGAGCTTCTCCTCCGCCGACGCCGACACCCTGGCCGGCCGACCTCGCCGAAAAACCCCCGCAGTGAGCCTCTTCTTCCCCTTTCCTTTCTCTGATTTTAAGTAGTTAAGTAATATATGTAATAGGTTAAGTTAATTAGTAATTAAGTTAATTAGTTAATTAAGTTAATTAGTTAATTAATTATTTAGTTAATTAGTTAATTAATAATTAGTTTAATTGATTAATAATTAGTTTAATTAATTAATAATTAGTTTAATTAATGTATTAGTCTAGTAAATTAATGTAATTAGTTAGTAATTTCATGTATTAGCTTAGTTTAGTATTAATCGGTTAATTATTTTATCAGTTAATTATTTTCTTAATTAGTAATTAATTCTTAATCAGTAGTAAATTAACATAGTTTGGTTTAGTTAATCTAAATTGTTAATTAATAACCAGTTAGTAAATTCTTAATAAATTAGTAGTCTGTAATTAGTATAAACATTTCATGTAATTAGGGTGGTTATTCTTAATTAGTTATAATTAATCAATTAGTTTAATTATATTAGTTATAATTATTCAGTAATTAAGTTTTAATAATTTATTAACCAGTAATTAATTATTGATTAGTTAGTAACTATTAATTAATTAGTTAGTATTTTCATATGATTAGTTTAGTGATTTCATATAATTAGTTCATTTTTACGTATTAAATTAAAAGGTTTTTAATTATGTTAAATATAATAAATCTTGGGTTTTATATTATTATTAAAAATATAGTTTCAATAATAAAATGAGTTCAAAAATTAGTTATTGGATTGGTGACCAATTTTTCCATGGATATAAAAATATATGATGGCTTTTACATAAATTCTAGTTTTTATAAATAAACTTTTATTTGAAATTATTGTTCAAAATAAGTTCGAAATGATTCATATACGTAAATACGTATTTCTAGTATATGTAATCAATTTAGTATTTATATATATATATATTTTAAAAAGGTATTTTAGCATATGTATGAGTATACATATATAATGTTCAACTAGTATAAATCAAATATGTATTTAAAAGATATATATATATATATATATATTGTAAATACATTTAAATTGGTGCATGTATAAATATTGTAAGTATAATAAGTGTAATGTATATTATATACGTGTCCCTACTAGATGACCCTAGTTGACTAGTGCCCTGCCTGACATGGCCCTGAGACCAGTATTTTGACTGTGTTAGTACAGCATCTGATGCGAATGTGGTTTGCTTGTGTTATGTTTATAGGACTGTTGGGTTACCCAGGGGATACTCTGGAACAGGACATTGGTTTTACCAGCTAAGGACCCAAGGCAAGTACATTCTCTGATTAGTTTCTAATTTATGATATCTCCTATGTTCACTGTATCTAGTGTAAATATCCATGATCTTGACACGATGGTTACACGGATTGGTATACACGGATCTCGTCATGAGATGTTATTCCTTATTCATGGTGTAGCTTGTACGAGACTTGGTTCCTTGATATCTTGTGCATGTACAGACACTAATTCCCGGGGAGATTTGCTACCTTCCTAGGGAATCCTGTGCCATAGCGTACCATGATTGGATCTACTATACCAGTCGGGGGTTTGGGGAGTACTTTAGTGTAGATATGTGATCATACCCAACTTTATATGCACCATAGCTCACCCCACATCTCACGTCGGGTGCGGCCTGACCACTTATATGAACCATAGCTGTTACGTGTGATTAGCCTGATCTCTACATGCACCATAGCTAACCAACGGTTAGCCTGACTTTATATGAACCATAGCTAACCAACGGTTAGCCTGACTTATATGAACCATAGCTAATCACATGTAACCAGCCTGATCAAGTTCCCAAGCCGATCACATGTTAAAGCTAGTACTCACACACTTAGTCATAGAATTCTTGCTCATGGACATATTGTTTTTTCCTGCATTTACTTACAGTATTTCCAGTACTTCTCATTGTACATTCTCGTACTTATACATGCATCTGGTATGTTTCCATCTAGAACTGCTACATAGTTTATGTCATTTATATAGAACTGCTATTTAGAGATGTACTTTGCTCCTTCCTGACTGGAAAATATTTTTCCAGACTGTGACATTAGTAGACTGGTTTCTGACACTTGGGGATTGGAAGTTAAGGATTGCAGGTATGTTATGTTATCTTTAGACTTGTGCTGTATTCTTTTATTTCTTCATTTTCTATCGTGCTGTAGTTGTGATTGAGTATTTCTAGATTTATTTTAGTGTTATCCGTGTCTCCTTATGGAGTTGGATACTAGCGTGAGATTGTTAGATAGTACTTGACCTAGACAGCGTTCTACCGCCGATGCTGCGGCGTAGGCTGGACGTACCCACGCTCTCGTGCCCCTAAACCGGGTGCGGGTCGTGACACTAGTTAACCCTAATATTAACTAGAATCTCATGGCGTGGTCACATGGTATTTCCCTTCTATGATGTACCATAGTACGACCACGCTAGATATGAATCCACTTTGTCACTTGATAGTTTAATTTGGATTCACCCCAACATGATGCAATAATCAACAGATCCTAGCCACGCTTGGTCATTGACTAACCCTAAAGTGCATGCTGGAGATTGAGTTATATCACATGTCATGTAGTGCATAGGTACACCGCAGTGTAAATATATAATATAGTCACGTAGGGACACTTAGCACGTAGGAACACATAGCACCTAGTAAGTGTATCAATACAGATAAAAGTAGTCGGATCATGACGCATAGATGGGTCTAATACTTTTATGGTCATCAAAGTCACACATACAACTCATAAAGCCCAAAGGAATATTCAACCAAAATTAGTCCAATAAAACGTGTGCAAGGGGTCGTATGTGCGCAGAAGGATCAAGGCTGCATAGGAATTATCTGTCGCATTAGATCAGTTGCCGCATAGAGTTAGTTGTCGCATAGGATCAGTTGCCGCATAGGATCAGCTATCGTATATAGTAAGTCAAAGTTTACTCCTCGGTTAATCGTGCAGAAACGATGGTTAATAAATATGTGCCAGAAAAGTGACTGATGTGACAAACCAAAAAGTGTATCAGGAAGAAAAGACAAAAGCATAGAAAGATGTGCCATGATTTCAGAGTCATGCATCCAAGGATGGTGGCCGCATACTCTGCTTGCCGCATAAGTGTCGGTGTCATATGGAGTTCGATGTCGCATGGAGTATTTTGTACTTAGCAAAATTCTTATTCGTTCAGCTAATGAACACAAGTATTTAAGGATACTTGTGTGATAAAAATTATGCGTCCAACAAGAAGGACTCATGCTGGTCAATATGCGTCAAGAGATCTGGCCGCATAATCCTCTCGAGCCGTATAGCACTCTCAGCTGCATAGCGCACAGGCCGCATAAAGACTTCATTTTTTCCAACAGCAGGTTCGGCAATGGTGAAAAAGCTCCAGAATTTGAAATTTATTTCTTAATAAAAACTGCATTATAACTCCGAATTGAGTGAACAAAATCCAAAATGCTCAAAATAAAGTGCTCTATCCTTACCAAAATCTATTTTTCAAAAATACTATATTTTAGTAGATCAAAACTACAAAAAACTCAAGGAACCCATGAAACCATAAGTTAGAAAAGTAGATCTAACCAAATCTATCCATCAAAACCGAGAACTCTAAGTATTAAAAGCGGTCAGAATCATCATAAGCACATAATAGACTAATAAAATGCAAAAAAAGAACAAGAAAAGAAAATTAAAAGGTTTCTCCATGTAGTGTAAGGTGTACTTGCCTAGAAATAAAAGAAAGAGGAAAAATAAAGAATAAGGGAAGAGAAAGAAACAAGTTAGCTTATATAGCTAGGGTTTGAGGTTTAGAACATGGGTTCAAATTTATGAATAAACCAACCCATAAATAAATCATGAACCATGCTAAACCAAAGAATTGGTCTAGTCTCTATGCATGCAACCTAATAATCATGTGAGCATGAATACTCTAAGCAAGAATAAATATATGTAAGAAATAAATATATCCCAAAATACGTATTTCGGGAATGGGGAGTGACATCTCGACCCCTCTTAAAATAATTTTGTCCTCAGAATTCAATCCCAAGGCTATCTAGAGAAATCAGAACAAGCACTACGCTAACTACAAGATCATGCAATCAAATTCAAGCATATGATAAAATAGTGTCACATAGCATAGATAAACGAATCACGAGATTCGAGATACGAAGGCATAAGAATGAATATGCCGTCCGAGTTAAATAGCTGCAGATACCGAGATCAAATATCATCCTCACGCTCCCACGTCGACTCTACCAAAGGGTGATGACCCCAAGCAACTCGGACAAGTTGAATAGTCCAATTCTTGAGCACCTTCTACCTTCGGTCCAAAATAGATATGGGCTGCTCCTTATAAAATAAGTCATTACCAATGACAAGCTCAGAATGGTCAAGGATATGACTTAGATCCGGGACATACTACAAAACTGAGATACATAAAATATATCGTGCACCTCAAGTAGCGAAGGTGGAAGGGCAAGACGATAAACAACATCGCCTACCCGCTCGAGAATATCGAACAGACCGATGTATCACGAACTTAGCTTTTTGCGAATTTTGAATCTAATGACTCCATGGGTGTAAACCCCCTGAATTTTCAAAATTATTAAAACTTGGATTTTTCCAATTTTCTAGAATTTTCTGGGAATTTTCTGAAATTAAAATTAAGGTTCTTAATTTTTAAATGATTTTAATTTTTAATAAACAATATTAAAATATCATGGAAATAACATTTTTTGGTGTAAAATAAAAAACTGGACTTAGGATAATTTTTCTGGATTTTTCTGGGCCTCAGACCTATTTTTAAATGCCTAAAAACTAAATTTTAATTAATTATTTAATTAACTGATTTCTTTTATTATTATTTATTATTATTATTTATATTATTTTTATTTTTATTTTATTTTAATTTTTCTTCTCTGGCCCGGCCCGGCCCAGTGGGCCGAAGCCCAGCCCAGCCGTCCCCTTGCGGGTCGGGAGGGTCTGTCCGGACCCGTTAGCCGCCCGACCCGACCCGCACGACCTTTCTCCCCCAGCCCACGTCGCCCGACTCCACCGCCGCCCTCCGCGCGCAGCGCCGCCCACCCAGCGCCACGTTCCCCTCTTCTCCGCCGTGCTCGGCCTCCCCCTAACCGCCTCCTCCCCTATTTAAACTCCCCCCTTCTCCTTCTTCCTCCCAACTCCGGCCGAAACCCTAGCCGAGCTCCGCCCTCTCCTCTGCCACCTCGCCTGAGACCCCCGGCCAGCCCCAGCGCCATCCTCCTCCCTCGGCGCCGCCTCCTCCTCCTTCCTCCTCCGTCTCCGGTGTCCACAGCAACGAGCAGCACCAGCAGCAGCAGCCAGCGCCGCCCGGCGCCGCCCCGCCGCCTCCCAACGCGCCGTCACGCTGCCCCGGCCCCCTCCACCGCAGCCCCAGCCGACCACGCCATCGTCTCCGCCGCCCTCGCCGGAATCCCCAAAATGGAGCCCTAACCCTAACCCTAATTCAGATCCTGTGTCCGACACGAGTCGGACACGTGTCGGACACGAGTCGGACACGTGTCGGACACGGTTCGACCCTGATTTTCAGGTCCCCTTCAGGTGCGTGTAACTTTCGCCTCGTAGCTCTGTTTTAGATTCCGCAAATTGCGTTGTGAAGCCTGTATGACCCTCTCGGTGTCCGGATAAACCGTTCGGGGCATCGCATCCTGTGGTGATCGCACACCGTGATCCAAAAACAGAAAAAACCAGACCCTGTTTTACCCCGGAACTGAGTGTGCCCCGCCAAACGGGACGACTCGGTCGCGTGCAGTTTTCACAAATACGTGTGCGTCGTCGATATGGACGTGTGAGATTTTGCGAAAGCTGATTTGGGTGTGCGTGCACACCGGAATCAACGCGTATCCGCAGATATCGCCCCGTATCCGACTTTTCTGCAATTTGCCCTAACTTCTTGTACACTCGTCGGATCGAGACGAAACTTGCGCCATCGGACTCGTAGCGATACGCTGGTCCTGTGGGTCAAGTTTGGCTCAATTCTGAGAACGTTGACAAAATTGTGTGTCGTGGGCCCCATAGGCCCCGCTCGACGGGCGATTTTGTGATCGGCTCATCGGAATCCAAATTTGGAAGTTCCGTTGGGTTCGTATCATCATTCCTGACCTGTTGACACTAAGTTTGGTGAATTTGGAGACCATTGACCCGGACACGTTTTTCGGTGCAAAGCGGGGCCCACCGGCGGACCCCGTTTTGACCCGAAACTGCCGTTTTTGCCCTTGTCTCTAAATTGGACCCAAGAACAGGCATTTCTAGCTATTTGACATCTTCTGAGCATGATGGTAATGTCTATTTCAGCTTTTGGACTCATCTCTGGAAATTTTCCCCAAGAACCAATTAATCAGATCCAAACAACAGGCAAGTACATGCACTTCAAGTTAAATCTTTATATTGTGATAATTAATTCCCTGCTTTACTAGTACCCTTGATGATTACACCTAGTATTAGAAATGCTAGATTTTATGTCTTGAATATTGGAGTTCATGTCTTGTTTTTCATGTCGGGTGGGAGAATACTAGAAGGCATGTAGTTTACCCTTCCCCTTGTCATGTTTAATAGCTGTTGGTACGCGACTGTACCTCAGCCGGATCTCAATTTTTCCTGTTTAAGAGCCATTTATGATGGCCGGATTAGCCTTATAAACCCCTACATGCCAACTATGTATTCTAAAAACAAACACAAGTTCACACAGATAGTTTCTGGTCATGTTATATTTCTTGCTGATTGTTGTAGTTTCATTTCCTATTTCATTTAGTTCTGGTTTCTCATATTCCTGTTTACAACTTTAACTCCGAGATATTGATGTTCTTTCATGCAGTTTCTTATTAATGATACTCAATTTAATTATCATAAATATTTAGTTTAATCTTGTTGTGCACTGTGTACTTTGCTCCTTTCCTGACTAGATCTGTTGATTTAGGCGATAATGAGGACCTTGCCCCTACATATTATGGTCCCTATGAGGGTACAGATGATGCTTATGAGGAGCCAGATCCCACCCAGGAGACCCCTGTTGCTGAGTAGCTATCTTTTACTTATGTTTCTTATCTTATTAATCGGGTTTGTCCCCGGTTTCATTCTGAATTTCTGTACTAAAACATTTGAATCTGTTGTCGTATTTATTTTAGTTGCAATCTTAAGTTTCTTTTCTCATTATTATCTTACCTATGTTAATTGTGAATGAGCTAGTTAGTAAATATGGATTTGACCTAGACAGCGTACTACCGCCGACTCTGCGGCGTAGGCTGGACGTACCCAAGCACTCGTGCCCGAATTTCCGGGTGCGGGTCATGACACGTTTTTATGGTGGCCCATGCAGGTCCTATCCTTAAATAGGGTAATACCCTAGGACAGGGTATGGAATAAGATTGAGGATTCTAGGAAAAGCTCATTCACAGTATAGGGTCCTTGTTTCAATTCTTGACATCATTTCTGCTCAATTTTCCTATCGCCTTTGATTTTCAAGTATTCTATTCTGATCTTCCTATCCCTTAATCTTTCAGAATGGTCCAGACAAAAAACACAGTAGGAGGCACATCAGAACCAGCTGAGCAGAATGTGCCCGAGACTCTTGCACTCCCGTCGCCTCCATCTGTTCCGGCAGTTACTCTGGATGGGGCACAGCTACTTGGAGTGTTCCAAGGACTAGTGGAATCCCAAAAAGAACAGACTGCACTTCTGCGGACCAGCCTCTCAGAAGCTCTTAAGTCCCAGGAGTCGCCACTCAAGAGGCCAGGGAGTGCCAAAGACTTCAAGAATCTTAGACCCCTGGAATTCTACGGAACTGAGGGCATTCTCTATGCCGATGAGTGGATAAAGAATGTCGAGAGACTCCTGAAGACTGCTCGGGTTCCTGATGATCTCAAAGTGGAGTCCGTAAGCCTGCAACTGTTCGACATTGCTCGAACCTGGTTCAGAGATAAACTCCAACTATCTGCTCCTGACCTCACCTGGGAGGACTTCAAGAGGCTATTCAAGAAGAAATTCTACCCCGAAGTGGCTCGGGAAGCTCTCGAAAGCCAATTCGAGAGACTGGAACAAGGTAACCTGTCTGTTGATGAGTATACTGCTGAATTTAGCAGGTTAAGCCACTTTGCGGAGTACATGGTTCGTACCCCGGAGGACAGAGCCCGTAGATTCAAGAAGGGGCTGTCTCCGGATATTTGCCTTACTGTCACCACCAGCCGAGCTCGCACCTATGAGGAAATCCTGAGCGTGGCACAAGGCGTTGAGAGAGATATGGGGCATAAATTGAAATGAGAGAGAGATACCGGAAATGCGAGACCCAACAAACGCCCTTTTCAACAACAACAACAACAGCAGAGGGCCCCGCAGCAAACTCAGCGTCCTCTCCCTCGAGCTCCAGCACCCCAACACCAGGCTCAAGGACAGAACCAACAAGCTGCTGCTTGTAACTTTTGCCAAAAACCAGGTCATACTTGGCAAGTCTGCAGGAAGAGGCTAGGTGCCTGCCTCTACTGCGGCTCAGCAGTGCACCAAATGAGGGACTGTCCAGCTGCTCAAGGATGCACCGCTGCACCAAAAGCTCCAGCCCAGGCCAGGGCCCTAGCAGCACAACAGAGAGGGCCCCCGCTTCCAACACAACAACAACGCTTTGCTTAGCACCAACAGCAGCAACAGAGGGGTGCACCACAGCAAGGCCGTGCTTATGCAATGACTCTGGAAGAAGCTGAAGCCACAGCAGACGTGATCACAGGTTCTGTGCTTATAAATTTAATACCAGCTATTACTTTATTTGACTCTGGAGCTTCTCATTCATTCATGTCAGTAGATTTTCTTATGAAGCATAGCCTAATCACTAAACCCCTTAGGAATTGTTATAAGATCATTACCGATGGAGGAATCATCCCGGTTAGTGATGCCTGTAACAATTGTCCTATTACATTATGTGGAAGAGAACTGTATGCTAGGCTACTTGTAATGCCAGTTCCCAGTTTTGATATTATACTGG
This sequence comes from Iris macrosiphon, assembly GCA_036927795.1. NCBI lineage: Eukaryota > Viridiplantae > Streptophyta > Magnoliopsida > Asparagales > Iridaceae > Iris > Iris macrosiphon. The sequence goes on along the minus strand of JAYESA010000010.1, from coordinate 130,594,169 downwards.
GTATGGATTGGTTAAGTCAACATCATGCCACTATAGACTGCCACAGAGGTAGTGTAATCTTCAGGCCCCCTGACAAGCCAGAATTTGAATTTGCTAGAGGTTCTAGAGAAATGGGTAATAACAAAATTTGTGGAGCCCTAGTAACAGAAGAATTGCCACTACCTATCATCTATGAATATCTTGATGTCTTCCCTGAGGATCTCCCAGGCTTACCTCCAGACCGAGAAGTTGAATTCTCTATTGACTTAGTGCCAGGAGCAGCACCAGTATCTCAAAATCCCTACAGAATCAACAAGAAGGAGATAATAGAACTAAATGAGCAAATCAAAGAACTAGAAGACAAATGCTTAATTAGGTCTAGTGTCTCACCCTGGGGAGCTCCAGTATTATTTGTGCCCAAGAAGGACGGAACATCCCGAATGTGTATTGACTATAGGGCCTTGAATGCCTTAACAATTAAGAATAAGTATCCCCTGCCCAGGATAGATGACCTATTTGATCAGTTGAGTGGAGCTCGGGTATTTTCAAAGATTGATTTGAGGTCTGGTTACCACCAAGTAAGGGTGAGGAAGGAAGACATCCCTAAAACTGCTTTCAATACCCGGAACGGACACTACGAATTCTTAGTAATGCCGTTCGGGTTGACAAATGCACCATCAGTTTTTATGAACTTGATGAACAAAGTCTTTCAGCAATATCTAGACAAATTTGTAGTGGTCTTTATTGATGATATTTTGATCTACTCCAAAACCCCCGAAGAACATGAAGAACATTTGAGGTTAGCATTGGAGACTTTGAGGAAGGAAAAACTTTATAGAAAATTATCTAAATGTGCATTCTTCCTAGACAAAGTAGAATTCTTGGGACATATTGTGACTGGAGATGGAATAGCAGTAGATCCTAAGAAGATAGCTGCAGTAGAATCATGGCCCACTCCAGACTCGGTAGCAGAGATTAGAAGCTTCCTGGGACAAGCTGGCTACTATCGGAAGTTTGTGAAGGACTTTGCTAGAATTGCTGAACCCATGACAAAATTAACAAGGAAGGATGAAGAGTTCACCTGGACTGATGAATGTCAGCATGCTTTTGAGGAATTGAAGAAAAGGCTGACTACTGCCCCTATTCTGACCTTACCTTCTGGAACCGGAGGTTTCGCTATTTATAGCGATGCTTCTGGAAAAGGTCTAGGTTGTATTTTGGAGCAGAACAAGAAAGTAATAGCATATGCTTCTAGACAGCTTTGACCTCATGAAAAGAACTATCCAACTCATGATTTAGAATTTGCAGCCGTCATTTTTTCTCTTAAGCTATGGAAGCATTATCTTTATGGAGAAAAGGTGGAAATATTTACAGACCATAAAAGTTTAAAATATATCTTCACCCAGAAAGAGCTAAACATGAGGCAAAGAAGGTGGCTAAAACTAATGAAAGACTTTGATATCACCCTTCAATATCATCCTGGGAAGGCCAATGTAGTTGCTGATGCTCTAAGCAGGTATCCTATGGCGATGTACTTGACTATGGACAGACACTTGCTCGAGGACTTGGAAAGTTTAGGTATTGAGGTAATTATCCCAGGAAAAGAAGGCCAAATGATGAACTTGCAGATTCAGTCTACTTTAATAGACAAGGTCAAGGAGACTCAGTTTCAAGATGAAGGCCTGCGAAGCCTTCGAGGTCAAGTGCAAGCTGGATTAGTAGAAGATTTCAGAATTCATGAAGATGGATCACTGAGGCATGGCGATAGATTATGTGTACCTCAAGGAGACATAAGGGAAGAAATTATACAAGAGGTGCACAGATTGCAATACTCTATACATCCAGGAGCCAACAAGATGTACAAGGACCTGACGACGCATGTTTGGTGGCATGGCATGAAAAAAGAAGTAGCCAGGTTCGTATCTTGTTGTTTAGTGTGCCAGCAAGTCAAGACAGAAAGACAAAGACCTGGAGGATTGCTTCAACCCCTACCCATTCCGGAGTGGAAGTGGGAACATATTACAATGGATTTTGTTTTCGGACTTCCAAGGACACCTAGTGGAAAGGATGCAATTTGGGTGATAGTAGATAGACTGACCAAGTCTGCACATTTTCTACCCTTCAAAGTAGGGCTATCTACAGAGAAGCTGGCAGATTTATATATCAGACACATTGTTAGGTTGCATGGAGTTCCAGTAAGTATTGTCTCTGACCGAGATTCAAGATTCACCTCTCACTTCTGGAAGAGCTTACAAGCCAGCTTGGGGACTCAACTCAAATTCAGCACAGCTTATTATCCCCAAACCGATGGACAATCGGAACGTACAATCCAGACACTTAAAGATATGCTCTGTACATGTGTTCTAGATTTTGGAGGATCCTGGGAAGACTATCTACATCTTGTGGAGTTCTCTTATAATAACAGTTACCAAGCAAGTATTGAGATGACTCTATTTGAAGCTCTGTATGGACGAAGATGTCGTACCCCGCTATCATGGGATGACGTTGGAGAAAGAGCCCTGCTGGGACCAGAGATGGTGATCGATTCAACTGAGAAGGTAAAGCAAATAAGGGACAGACTTCGAGTGGCTCAGGATAGGCAACGACATTGGGCAAATAGCCACCGAAGGCCCTTGGAATTTGAGGTAATTAAATTTATGAAATTCAAGTCAATTTAAATATTTTGATTATGGAACTAAGACTTGATTATGACTTTATTAAAGGTTGGAGAGCTGGTATTCTTGAAGATTTCCCCGACACGTGGCACCATTAGGTTCGGAAGGAGTGGAAAACTCAGCCCAAGATTTATTGGACCTTTTGGCATTCAGGAGAAAATTGGAGAAGTGACATACCGTCTGGCATTGCCACCCTCTCTGGATGGAGTCCATAACGTCTTCCACGTGTCGCAGCTGAGAAAGTATGTGTCAGATCCCAGCCATATTTTGGATCACTCAGAGCTCGAAGTAGGCCCAAGTTTGACTTACCAAGAGCAACCCGTGGAGATACTGGATCGATCGGAGAAAGTTCTACGGAACTAGGTTATTTCCCTGGTTCGCGTAGCTTGGAAGCACCATTCTCCCGGCGAATCCACCTGGGAGCGAGAAGACGAGATTAGAGAGCGATACCCCTATCTTTTTGAACCCTGAGGTATATTTTATTTCTCGACCTTTCCTTTCGTGCCATTGTTATTCTTAAATTTCAATGACGAACTTTTTATAAGTTGGGTAGGTTGTAAAGCCCCTGAATTTTCAAAATTATTAAAACTTGGATTTTTCCAATTTTCTGGAATTTTCTGAGAATTTTCTGAAATTAAAATCAAGGTTCTTAATTATTATATGATTTTTAATTATTAATAAACAATATTAAAATATCATGGAAATAATATTTTTGGGTGTAAAATGAAAAACTGGACTTAGGGTAATTTTTCTGGATTTTTCTGGGCCTCAGACCTATTTTTAAATGCCTAAAAACTAATTTTTAATTAATTATTTAATTAACTAATTTCTTTTATTATTATTTATTATTATTATTTATATTATTTTTATTTTTATTTTTCTTCTCTGGGCCGGCTCGGCCCAGTGGGCCGAAACCCAGCCCAGCCCAGCCGTCCCCTTGCGGGTCGGGCGGGTCTGTCCGGACCCGTTAGCCGCCCGACCCGACCCGCATGACCTTTCTCCCCCAGCCCACGTCGCCCGACTCCACCGCCTCCCTCCGCGCGCAGCGCCGCCCTCCGCGCGCAGCGCCGCCCACCCCACGCCACGTCCCCCTCTTCTCCGCCGTGCTCGGCCTCCCCCTAACCGCCTCCTCCCCTATTTAAACTCCCCCTTCTCCTTCTTCCTCCCAACTCCGGCCGAAACCCTAGCCGAGCTCCGCCCTCTCCTCCGCCACCTCGCCTGAGACCCCCGGCCAGCCCCAGTGCCGTCCTTCTCTCTCGGCGCCGCCTCCTCCTCCTTCCTCCTCTGTCTCCGGCGTCCACAGCAACGAGCAGCACCAGCAGCAGCAGCCAGCGCCGCCCGGCGCCGCCCCGCCGCCTCCCAGCGCGCCGCCGCGCTGTCCCGGCCCCCTCCGCCGCAGCCCCAGCCGACCACGCCGCCGTCTCCGCCGCCCTCGCCGGAATCCCCAAAACGGAGCCCTAACCCTAACCCAATTCAGATCCTGTGTCCGACACGAGTCGGACACGTGTCGGACACGGTTGGACCCTGATTTTTGGGTCCCCTTCAGGTGCGTGTAACTTTCGCCTCGTAGCTCTGTTTTCGATTCCGTAAATTGCATTGTGAAGCCTGTATGACCCTCTCGATGTCCGGATAAACCGTTCGGGGCATCGCGTCCTGTGGTGATCGCACACCGTGATCCAAAAACAGGAAAACTAGACCCTATTTTTTCCCGGAACTGAGTGCGCCCCGCCAAACGGGATGACTCGGTCGCGTGCGGTCTTCACAGATACGTGCACGTCGTTGATACGGACGTGTGAGATTTCGCGGAAGCTGATTCGGGTGTGCGTGCACACCAAAATTAACGCGTATTCGCGGACATCGCCCCGTATCCGACTTTTCTGTAATTGCCCTAACTTCTTGTACACTCGTCGGATCGAGACAAAACTTATGCCATCGGACTCGTAGCGATACGCTGGTCCTGTGGGTCAAGTTTGGCTCGATTCTGAGAACGTTGACGAAATTGCATGTCGTGGGCCCCACAGGCCCCGCTCGACCGACGATTTTGTGATCGGCTCATCGAAATCCAAATCTGGAAGTTCCGTTGGTTTCGTATCATCGTTCCTGACCTGTTGACACTAAGTTTGGTGAATTTGGAGACCATTGACCCGGACACGTTTTTTGGTGCAAAGCGGGCCTACCGGCGGACCCCGTTTTGACCCAAAACTGCCATTTTTGCCCTTGTCTCCAAATTGGACCCAAGGACAAGCGTTTCTAGCTATTTGACATCTTTTGAGCGTGATAGTAATGTCTATTTCAGCTTTTGGACTCATCTCTGGAAATTTTCCCCAAGAACCAATTAATCAGATCCAAACAATGGGCAAGTACCTAAACTTCAAGTTAAATTTTTATATTCTGATAATTAATTCCCTGCTTTACTAGTACCCTTGATGATTACACCTAGTGTTAGAAATGCTGGATTTTATGTCTTGAATATTGGAGTTTATGTCTTGTTTTTCATGTCGGGTGGGAGAATACTAGAAGGCATGTAGTTTACCCTTCCCCTTGTCATGTTTAATAGCTGTTGGTACGCGACTGTACCTCAGTCAGATCTCAATTTTCCCTGTTTAATAGCCATTTATGACGGCCGGATTAGCCTTATAAACCCCTACATGCCAACTATGTATTCTAAAAATAAACACAAGTTCACACAGATAGTTTCTGGTCATGTTATATTTCTTGCTGACTGTTGTAGTTTCATTTCCTGTTTTATTTAGTTTTGTTTTCTCATATTCCTGTTTACAGCTTTAACTCCGAGATATTGATGTTCTTTTATGCAGTTTCTCATTAATGATACTCAATTTAATTGTCATAAATATTTAGTTTAATCTTGTTGTGCACTGTGTACTTTGCTCCTTTCCTGACTGGATCTGTTAATTTAGGCGATGATAAGGACCTTGCCCCTACATATTATGGTCCCTATGAGGGTACAGATGATGCTTATGAGGAGCCAGATCCCACCCAGGAGACCCCTGCTGCTGAGTAGCTAGCAGTAGCTATCTTTTACTTATGTTTCTTATCTTATTAATCGGGTTTGTCCCCGGTTTTATTCTGAATTTCTGTACTAAAACATTTGAATCTGTTGTCGTATTTATTTCAGTTGCAATCTTAAGTTTCTGTTCTCATTATTATCTTGCCTATGTTAATTGTGAATGAGCTAGTTAGTAAATATGGATTTGACCTAGACAGCGTACTACCGCCGACTCTGCGGCGTAGGCTGGACGTACCCACGCACTCGTGCCCGAATTTCTGGGTGCGGGTCGTGACAATGGGTTAGAGAAATTTATATAAATACGTGGTCGTCGATACAAAACTTTAATGGCCTACGATGCTGATCTACCCAATTCGATGCCTATCTTGTGCAACCCAAAGTTGCTCTCTGATTTGCTTGACAACTTCTATTATCTGCGTAATTATTTTAGGGCCTAACATCTTTCGCTCGCCAATGTCATCCCATGCCAATGATGAATTACACTTTCTCTCATACAACGCTTCGAAGGGTGCTATTTGGATGCTAGCCTGATAACTGCTGTTGTACGAGAACTCGACGAGATGTAGGTGCAAGACCCACCAAAGTCCAAAGTACAAGCTCGCAATATATCCTCCAATGTCTGGATGGTTCTCTCTGGTTGCCCGTCTGTCTGAGGGTGATAAGCAGTACCAAATCTCAACTTAGTGCCCAAACTCTGGAATAAACTTTTCCAAAAATTTAAAGTGAACCGAGTGTCTCGATCTTATACGATATTCACTGGGACGTCATGCTGTCTTACTATCTGTCGTATGTACATCTCCGCTAACTGCTCTGTGGATTGCCCTACTAGGAAGAAAAGAAAGTGAGCTACTTTTGTGAGACGATCTACTATTACCCAAACTACATCATGACCAGTCGTAGATCTAGGTAAACCAGTCAGAATGTCCATCGTGATATATTCTCATTTCTACTCCAAAAAAGGAAGCGACTGCAATAATCCTGCCAGTCTCTACTGGTCGGCCTTCACTTTCTGACATACCAAACATCAAAAAATGAATCATGTTATCTCTCTCTTTATCTCATTCCACCAGAAATATTGTTTGATATCTTGATACATCTTGGTACCTCATCGATAAATTTAATACTGGAAACTGTGTGACTCGATCATTAATTCTTACCGAATGTCTCCACTTGGTACACAAAGACAGTTTCTGAACCTACGAGTTACATCTTCATGAATATTCAACTCTTTTCTGAAACCAGATTCATATTCCATTCGAAGCTTTTAAACTTTCGGATCCTCTGCCTGAGCTGCCTTAATACTCTCTATAATGGTAGATTGCACCTGTAAACTAGCCAATACTCCTATGTCTTATGGAATTGCTATCTCAATCCTTAATTCTCGAAGATATTCTAAGATATAAGGCTGCGATGTCAACATAAATGTACTACCTCTCCTGCTAAGAGCATCCGCTACCATATTTGCCTTTCCTAGATGGTACTGAAGTTCCACATCATTATCCTTTATCAATTCTAGATACCTCCTCTGCCTCATGTTCAGGTCCTTCTGGGTGAATAATATTTGAAGCTCTTGTGATCTGTAAATATTTATACCCGATTACCATACAAGTAATGCCTCCATAGCTTAAGTGCAAATACTACCACCGCTAACTCCAAATAGTGAGTCGAATAATTTTTTTTGTGATCTTAAAGCTGTCTTGATGCATAAGCTATCACTATTCCTTGTTGCATCAATGCACACCCAAGTCCTTTGTCTGACACATCATAATATATTGTAAACCCTCCAGAACCTACTAGAAGCGTGAGAATTGAAGCTAAAATCAATCTCTTATTCAATTCTTCAAATGATGTCCGGCACTCTGCTGACCAGTCGAACTTAGCCTTCTTGCGCGTTAATCGAGTCAGCGGTACTAAAATTATTGCAAAGTCTGCTATAAACCTTCTATAGTATCCCGTTAATCCCAGGAAACTACGCACTTCAGTTACTGTCTAGGAACTGGCCAACTCTCTATGGCCTCAACCTTCTTGGATCTACTGCTACTCCTGCTTTAGAGATGATGTGACCTAAGAATAACACATGATCTAACAAAAATTAATACTTGTTGAGCTTTGCGTATAACTGGTATTCTCTTAGAATCTGTAAGACCTTTCGAAGATGCCTCTTATGTTCCTCTTCGCTACTAAAATAAGCAAGAATGTCGTCTATGAAAACCACCATGAACTGAACTAGGTATGGCATAAAAATATGGTTCATCAAATACATAAATATTGTTAGAGTATTAGTCAGTCCGAATGGCATAACTAAGAATTCATAATGCCCATATCGTATCCTAAATATTATCTTGGGAATATCTTGCTCCCGAACTCTTACTTGATGATACCCTGATCGAAGATTGATCTTGCAGAAAACCTTGGCTTTACTCAGCTGATCAAACAAATTATCGATCCTTGGCAATGGTTACTTGTTCTTCATTGTTACAGCGTTCAACTGTCTGTAGTCGATACATAACCGTGATGACCTATCCTTCTTCTTCACTAGAACCACTGGCGCACCCCAAGGAGATCCACTGGCTCAAATAAACTTCTTTGACTTCAGTTCCTCTATATGTTGGTATAGTATATCTAGCTCTGATGGTGCCATTTGGTAAACTTTACAAGATATTGGCCCTGCCCCAGGGATCAATTCTATACAAAACTCAATATCTCTTACTGGGGGTAAACCTGGTAGTTTTTCAGGAAGACATCTAAGAACTCCTTAACTATCTCAAGGAGTTGTTCTTGTACTAACACTATCGCTGCGATCCTCTCTTCATATTAGTCTTCCACAGATCTGTCGAAGGTGAAATCTTTCGCGCCTGGGATACTAAATAATACCTTACCCTTATGGCAATCTATCGTAGCATAACTGTCTCTCAGCCAGTCCATGCCAAAGATAATATCAAAGTTATCCATAGGGAACTCGATCAATCATGCTGGTAGTGAATGCCCACACACTACGATCGGATATGCTATACATATTCTACTAACTTCTACAAGCCCATTACCAGTGAGTATATTCAAACTCTCTGGCAATGCCTTAAACTCTAATCTAATATGTATAGCAAATCATGCAGATACAAATAAATGAGATACGCCTGAATCAAATAATGTTATAGCAGGAAAGGATGCGACAGAAATGATACCTGCCACCATGTCGCCCGATGCTAAAGCCTCATCCAAAGATAAGGTGAATACCTTTCCTTGTCCCTGCTGTGCTCCTTCCTGCTGTCTCCCTTGGTGATATTGTTGTGGCCTCTACTGGCCCTGCTGCTGATTCTGCTACTGTTGGTACATCTCAACTTATGTCAGTAACGGACGCTGTGCTAATGGCCTTACTGCTATTGCTGGCCCTCTCTGTTGGACTACCCCTGGTGCTAGCAGTGCTGGTAACTGTTGGACTGGTCCTCCTAGCCTCTACATCATTGGGCAATTAGTAATGCAGTGATCTGGACTACCATACCTCATACACAATCCATTGGCTATCCTACATACATCTCTAGTATGGCCTTCCTTGCCATAATAAGTGCAACCCACCGGTGCTCCCTGGCGCTGTTGCTGCTGTTGTTGTCTCGGCTGCTATCGAGTCGGTACTATCACTGTTGAAACTGCCGCCCTCCTCGATGCTGAATCATGGATGCGAACGCCAGGTAATGGTGCTGACGTCCGAGATACTCCTCTATCTCCTCCTCCACTCTGAGCATGAGACCTCTTCTGACCTCATGTCCTTACCGATAACCTTTATATGGTAAGCTCGTGCCTCCGAGCTGCTATCAGTACCTCTTCATAACCAGTTGTAAAATCTTCAGATAAAGTCCTTGCTGGAACCTTATTTCTCTATCCAACTCTGTATCCACCAAAGTTAGAGCAAATCTACTTAGCCTACAAAACTCGGTTGCATATCCATCCACGGTTATACCTGCCTGCTTGAGACCGATAAATCTATGTTGGAGCTTATAATGTGCTACGACTCCAAAATATTTAGCCCTGAATCAAGCCCTGAAACTATCCCAAGAGATGGTATGCCTCAAGCCAACCTCTACTGACGCCCACCAGTCACGGGAAAGGTCTTGAAGCTCCATTCGAACTTGATCAACTTGTTCATTAGCCGAAACCCTTGCAGCTGCCATAATGCCTTCAATATCCTGTAATCAGGCATATGCTATGATGGCATCCTCTGTGCCATTGAAGTACCTTGGGTTAAGTCGACAAAATTTAACTGATGCCCCTGAATCAGTTCTTCCTCCTCTTTCCAGGGCCGTCTGCAAACCCTGACTCAACAAGATATTCTATTCTTGCTGTTAAAACTACTGATATTATTGTACTGCCATCTGGTGTTGCTGCATAGCCATCATTCCCCGGATGATCTCCAGTATTGTTGGGGTATCAAGTACCACTGGTATTGTGTGGTTACGGGTATTTCTGGTGCTGGTTGCATGATATACCTCACTTCTGGTTCCACTGTGCTAACTTGTTTAATTTTTGGCTCTATTCGTGTCACCCCGACTCTTTTGGATTAGGGGTATTTTTGTCTTTTCATAATTAATGAGTAAATGATTGCATGATAATTGATTATTCTCAATTTTTGGTGATTTTAATTTGTTGCACCTCACCGTCGTTTTGAATTTTGAACCCCACTTGCATTCACTTTTATTAAATTGATTCATAAGTCGAACTTGTACAACCTTTCATTGTTTAGACACCTTGGTGTAAGAGTACATTGAGGTATCCTTTCCGTTGAACGATACGTGTATAAATCCAAATTCTCCTTTAGGTGTAAATTCCAACCATTGTAATACCCATGAGAAAGCCTAATTCTAGGAAGGCCTTGACCAGACCTAATTCTAGGTTAACCCAAAGTCTACTATGATCATATATATACATAAGTATAGCTTCCTTATTCTTTTCAACCAAAACCTATATACCCCAGCCGACCATCTCAACCCCCCCCCCGACTTTACTGTTCCTTATCGGACATCCCCGAGCGCCGGACACCCGCTGTCCCCGAGCGCTGAACGCCGAGCCCCGAGCGCTGAACGTCGAGCGCTGAACGCCGAGCCCCGAGCCCCGAGCGCTGAGCGCTGCCGACCGAGAAGTTCCCGCGGAGACCGACGCAGCCGACCGAGAAGTTCTCGCGGAGACCGACGCTGCCGATCGAGAGTTCTCGCGCGGACTGACTGCTCGACGACCAGAGTTCGACGACCGACCCTGCACATCAACCAGCCTTCCCTGTTCGTGACCATCGCCTCGTAATCGTCATCGTGCCGAGCGCAGGTTAGCTCCAGTCCACGTTCCCATTATTTCCTGCGATGTTATACAAGTAATTAGGGACGTATGTAAATACGTATTTGCATACGTATTGGTATATTGGTGTATATATATAATGTTTCCAACTAATATCTATATACTTGCGTATAAGTAATGTGTAGGTATTCCCTAGTATATCAATACGTGTATTATAATCATAATTAATGTAGGTTAATATATATATGCCTACGAACCGTATAATGCTCAATTAGGTTAATACACTTATACATATCTATTATAAATGTAATTAATTAGTATGATGAGAGATTAGTTTATATTAAGTCCTATGTATCATATGTCCAAGATGTCTTGATTGTGACCACGGATACCCCGTAGCTACATCTACCAGTGACCATGTAGCATGATAGTAGACTGCCATATGTACACTGACGTACTGGCAAGACCGTACCATTGTCTGTCTGTTATGCACATCAATTACAGACGCGACCCTAGTATAATCCTTGATCATTCTGTTGATCCTGTATTAGTGTGATATCTGATGTAGTATTGTGTTTATGATATCTATAGGACTGTTGGATCACTCAGACGGTACCTTGGAACCCGGACTTTGGTATTTCTAGCTAAGGACCACATGCAAGTATATTCTCTGACAGTTTCCATTATGTTGATTATCTCTATAATTCTTATTGTATAGCGTACATGACTCTGACACTGTTCTTTACACGAGTTGGCATCATTGAGACCTGTCACGAGGAGTCGTGATTGGAATCCATCGTGCTAGCTGAGGAAAAATGGGGAAGTATTAGTAGCTTATGTGATCATACCCCTTACATGCAGCATTAGCTCACCCATATTTCACGTCGGTGCAGCCTTACCCTTACATGCCTCATCGCTGTTACATCTGGTTAGCCTGACCTGTTGGGGATGACCGCTAACTAATGTAATGAGTCATATAACCCAAGCCGATCACATGATATACTGATATTTCACACACTTAGTTAGATGATTCTTGACATTTATCTTGATAGATTGATCTTGTATTTCCATATGTTCTAGTTGTTGTTCTTACATACACTTACATACCAGTTCTTTGTACTTGCGTACACTTGTAGTTCTATTCCTTGTCAGATGCATATTGATGATGATGTTCCAGTATTATTCCAGTATTTCTTATTTCAGTATCTTATTTCTAGTTATTTATATATGTCTTGTATTTCTTTACACTGTGTTATAGTTTTTGTCAATATATGAGGAACTACTGTTAGAGGTATATTTTTGTTCCAATCCTGACTGGATATTTTTTCCAGAGAACCTTAAAGATTTCTGTACTACGCACTACGGACCAGGTATAGAAGCAGACTATGCACCAGAGATCCTAGAAGAGACTATGCTTCTAGATGAGACTTTGCCTACAGCTTTTTAGATAGTATTTATTTATAGTTGAGACTTATGGAGGATATTGCAGTTATGTTTAGACTTATGTTAAGTTTAATTGGAGACTTGTGTTGGACAGTTAGACTGTGAGTATCTTTATGTTGGGACATGGTGTTTAACTATGTCATTTCCTTTTATCTTTTATCGTGCCTTATAGTTGTTGTGATTGAGTTATATTGAGAGATTTTGGAGATATATATTATTGACAGGTGTTTAGTTATATAGTATTACTGTGACCTTGACAGCGTTCTACCGTCGATACTGTGGCGTAGGCTGGACGTACCCACGCTCTCGTGCCCCTGTACCGGGTGCGGGTCGTGACACGTTTTTAGTGGTGGCCCATGCAGGTCAAGTTTTTACAAGTTATGCGATATCGTGGTAGTGCGACAACTTAGTTGTATTGCTGCGAGCCTGTGCTAGGATATAGGAATAGGATCTAGGATGAGAGTATGCTCAATCATACTAGGAAATTCTGAACTTCTTATTGCTATTCTAATAGATTGCTTCCTTAGCACTTTAGTGTCCTTCCTTGATAATATCACATCTATCACCTTAATTGATTCTTTTATCTGTATTCAGGATGTCGCCCAATACTAGATCCATGAGAATGGGAGCAGCCAATTCAGAGAGGATTGCCACCTCTCAACCTGACAAACAGATACCTGGAGATTCTCCTACATCTCCTGTTCGTGTGGGAGTGTCTGCAATTAACGGGATTCCTCCTCCACCTATACAGAGGATTGCCCCAACTATGACAAACGACCTTCCACCACCACCGACACTGATTTTCGGAGGAGTGCCCGCTGACGGGGCACAGATGTTCGCATTGATGCAGGGCATGCTAGAGGCCCAGAGAGTAACCGCAGAAGCTCAACGTGTTCAAGCTAAGGCTCAGAGAATGCAAGCAGAAGCACACCAGGCGTAGACCGAACTGATGAGAGAGAGCATGGAGAATGATAATCAGATGACTCTCCAGGCTGTGGAGAGAGTAGCACGACAACCGCAATATCAAGGTCAGCAACAACAGAGGCACGGTACCATAGTGGACTTTAAGAGGATGATGTCTCGAGAGTTCAAAGGCACAGAAGGAATACTATATGCTGACGAATGGTTAGAAGACATAGAAAGGAATTTGCACTTATCACAGATTCCAGAGATTCTTCAGATAGAGGCCGCTGGCAGTCAGATGTTTGATATCGTACTGAGGTGGTATCATACAGAGCCGAGACTCGCCGCTGAAGGACTTACTTGGAAGAACTTTAAAGAACTCTTCAAAGAGAAATTCTTTCCTGACGTAGCTTTGGGAGCTTTAGAAAGTCAGTTTTATTACTTAGTCCAAGGAGGCATGTCAGTCGACGAGTATGCTGCAAAGTTTTACCGATTGAGTCGATTTGTGCCATCGATGATTCGAGACCCAGGAGACAGAGCTCAGAAATTCAGAAAAGGATTGAATAGGGAGATCAAGTCTCGTACTTCGGGACGACGTACTGCTACATTTGAGGGTATTCTGATGGATGCCCAGATTGCCGAAGACGACTTGGACCTTAGGCCCAAGAGAGGACGCGATACATCTGGAGCAACAGGAGGTAACACAGGACCAGCCAAGCGCCCACACTTTCAACAAAAATAACAATATAGGACATACCAGCAGCAACACCAGCAACAGGCACCAGTTCGAGAACATGCTCAACAACAGCAACCACAGAGGCATAATCAACTCGCTACCCCATGTTCGTATTGCGGAAAGATGGGACATACAAGAGACATCTGCAGAAAAAGGTTGGGCACTTGCTTATCATGTGGATCAGCAGCACATCAGCTGAGGGACTGCCCAGCTATTCAGACTCACCAAGGAGGAGGAGCAGCTCAGAGAGGACCAGCCAGAGCGCCTATTGTACCAGAAGGCCAGCAGAGAGGACCTCCACTTCCATCACAGCAGGAGAGGTTTGCTCAGCAGCAGCAGCAACAGAGAGGAGCACCACAAGGACGAGCTTACGCCATGACCACTGAGGAGGCCGAGCCAGCTAGAGACGTGATTTCAGGTTCAGTTTTACTCGATTCTATTCCAGCACTTACAATGTTTAATTCTGGCGCTACCCATAGTTTCGTATTTGTATCTTATGCCCTTAAACATCATTTAGAAATGGGACCATTAGATAGGACTTGCAAGATCACGACAAGAGGAGGTATTATCCTAGTCCGTGATTATTGCAAGGATCGGAGAGTGTCATTGGAAGGCCGAGAGTTGAGCGTGAGTTTACTCGTTATGCCACTTCCAGAATACAATATTGTACTCGGAATGGACTGGCTAAGTAAACACCATGCTTCTATAGATTGTCGTAGAGGAAGAGTAGTATTTCGACCACCAGGAGAGCCAGAGTTTGAGATTGCCAGAGGAACAGAGGAGCGGAGCAGAGGCACTTTTTGCGGAGCCAGGGCAGAAGAGGAAGAGTTACCGCATCCACTTATAGCGGAGTTCCTGGATGTATTTCCAGAGGAGTTGCCAAGTTTGCCACCAGATAGAGACGTTGAGTTCTCTATAGACTTAATACCAGGAGCGGAGCCTATTTCATAATATGTCTATAGAGTTAACAACAACGAGTTGGTAGAACTGAAGAAACAAGTTGAGGAGCTGCAAGACAAAGGTTTTATTAGATCCAGTTCATCGCCATGGGGAGCACCGGTATTATTTATACCAAAGAAGGATGGCACGGTACGTATGTGTATCGATTATAGAGCTTTGAATAACCTCACTATCAAAAATAAATACCCGCTGCCGAGGATAGATCATCTTTTCGATCAATTGAACGGAGCAAAGGTGTTTTCATAAATAGACTTGAGGTCAGGCTATCACCAGGTGAAAGTGAAGAAAGAAGACATACCGAAGACCGCCTTTCAAACCAGATATGGCCAGTTTGAATTTACAGTAATGTTGTTTGGTTTAACCAATGCACCAGCAGTATTTATGAACTTGATGAACAAGGTGTTCCACCAGTACCTTAACAAGTTCATAGTGGTGTTTATTGATGACATTCTAGTATATTCAAAAACCCCAGAAGAGCACGAAGAGCACCTGAGAATAGTCTTAGAAACTCTCAGAAGAGAGAGATTGTACGGGAAGCTTTCAAAGTGTGAGTTTTTTCTTGAAGAGGTTGAATTTCTTGGACACATGGTGACAGGTGACGGAATTTCAGTTAACCCAAAGAAGATAGAGGCAGTGAAGTCATGGACTATCCCCAGTATGGTAGATGAAATCAGGAGCTTTATCGGACTAGCAGGATACTACAGAAGATTTGTACAAGACTTCTCTAAAATTGTAGAGCCAATGACTAGGCTGACCAAGAAAGATGTGGAATTTGTCTGGACAGAAGAATGTCAAGCCGCATTCGATGAGCTGAAAAGGAGATTGACCACAGCGCCAGTTTTGACGTTGCCATCAGGGACAGGTGGATTCACTATCTACAGTGATGCTTCGGGAAAAGGGTTGGGATGCGTTCTTCAACAACACGAGAAAGTAATTGCCTATGCTTCAAGACAATTATGCCCTCATAAAAAGAACTACCCCACCCACGATCTGGAGTTAGCGGCAGTTATCTTTGCTCTAAAGCTGTGGAAGCACTATCTGTACGGAGAGCGTGTAGAAATCTTCACAGACTACAAGAGCTTAAAGTACGTGTTTACACAGAAGGAGCTGAATATGAGACAGAGAAGGTGGTTAGAATTGATGAAAGACTTTGATATCTCATTACAGTATCATCCAGGGAAAGCCAACGTAGTCGCGGATGCCTTGAGCAGGTACCCAATAGCTATGTGCTTGACTTCGGATAGAAACTTATTAGCTAATCTTGAGAGCTTGGAAATTGAGGTATTAGTTCCAGGAGCTGAGATTCAGATGTGGGGACTGCAGATCCAATCAGAGCTGATAGACAAAATTAGAATGGCACAGTATGATGATGAGACTCTAAGGAATATTAGGGCACAAGTTCAGGCATGATTGATAGACGATTTCACTATTGCGGATGATGGATCCTTACGACATGGCACGAGGATATGTGTGCCAAGCGGAGAGCTGCGCAAAAAAGTTTTACAGGAGGCACACCGCTCTTAGTACTCGATGCATCCCGGAGCCAACAAGATGTATCGAGATTTGAGGAAGCATGTATGGTGGTATGGTATAAAGCGCGAAGTAGCACGCTTCGTATCCCGATGTTTAGTGTACCAACAGATGAAAGCAGATCGACAGAGGCCAGGGGGATTGCTTCAACCTTTACCCATTCCAGAATAGAAGTGGGAGCACGTGACTATGGACTTCGTTTCAGGACTTCCTCGTTCTCCAGGAGGAAAGGACGCAATTTGGATCATCGTGGATAGGTTGACCAAATCATCCCACTTCTTACCTTTTAAAGTGGGTACTTCGACGGAGAAGCTAGCAGAGTTGTACGTACAGCAGATTATCAGATTACATGGAGTTCTTGTGAGTATTGTCTCAGATCAAGATAGTCGTTTCACTTCCCATTTCTGGAGGAGCCTGCAGTCTAGCTTGGGCACTCAGCTCAAGTTCAGTACCGCATATCACCCTCAGACAGACGGGCAGTCTGAAAGGACTATTCAGACTCTAGAAGATATGTTACGTACTTGCGTATTGGATCTCGGAGGTTCTTGGGAGGATCATCTACACTTGGTAGAGTTTGCTTACAACAACAGCTACCAGGCCAGCATTGAGATGTCACCATTCGAGGCTTTATATGGACGGAGGTGCCGTACACCTTTATCTTGGGATGATGTTGGAGAAAGAGCCTTGTTAGGACCAGAAATGGTCGTAGACGCAGCAGAAAAGGTAAAACTTATCAGAGACAGACTGCGAGTGGTGCAGGACAGACAGCGGCATTGGGCAGATAGTCACCGTAGACCCCTAGAGTTTCAGGTATTGTTTTGATTTGTTGGTTTGATTTGTGATTGTTTTGTTTAGATTGTGTGTTAAGGTCGTTGTTCTAGATTGGCGATTTGGTGTTCCTACGGATTTCTTCGACACGGGACACGATTCATTTCGGTAGAGGAGGGAAGCTTAGTCCACGATACATCGGGCCCTTCAGTGTTCTTGCAAGGGTCGGTGCAGTGGCCTATAGACTAGACTTGCCGCCTGCTCTAGATGGAGTACATAATGTGTTCCACGTGTCACAGCTGAGACGGTACGTGGCAGATCCTAGTCACGTATTAGATCACTCGGAGATCAAAGTTGGACCGACACTCAGCTATCCTGAATAACCTGTGGAGATCTTAGATCGAAGAAAGAAGATATTGCGGAACCAGACTATTTCCTTGGTTCGTATTGCATGGAGAAATCACTCTCCAGGAGAATAAACTTGGGAGAGAGAGGACGAGATGCGCGAGAGGTATCCATATCTCTTCGAGACTTGAGGTATAATTTATTAATTGATTGTTTGATTCTTGTGATAGTTTATTTTAATTTCGAGGACGAAATTCTTTTAAGGAGGGTAGACTTGTCACCCCCACTTTTTTGGATTAGGGGTATTTTTGTTCATAATTAATGAGTAAATGATTGCATGATAATTGATTATTCTTAATTTTTGGTGATTTTAATTTGTTGCACCTCACCGTCATTTTGAATTTTGAACCCCACTTGCATTCACTTTTATTAAATTGATTCATAAGTCGAACTTGTACAATCTTTCATTGTTTAGACACCTTGGTGCAAGAGTACATTGAGGTATCCTTTCCGTTGAACGATACGTGTATAAACCCAAATTCTCCTTTAGGTGTAAATTCCAACCATTGTAATACCCATGAGAAAGCCCAATTCTAGGAAGGCCTTGACTAGACCTAATTCTAGGTCAACCCAAAGTTTACTATGATCATATATATACATAAGTATAGCTTCCTTATTCTTTTCAACCAAAACCTAATACACCCCAGCCGACCATCTCAAAATCCCCCCGACTTTACTGTTCCTTATTGGACATCCCCGAGCGCCGGACACCCGCTGTCCCCGAGCGCTGAACGCCGAGCCCCGAGCCCCGAGCGCTGAGCGCTGCCGACCGAGAAACTCTCGCAGAGACCGATGCAGCCGACCGAGAAGTTCCCGCGGAGACCGATGCTGCCGACCGAGAAGTTCCCGTGGAGACTGACGCTGTCGACCGAGAAGTTCCCGCAGAGACCGACGCTGCCGACAGAGAGTTCCCGCGCGGACTGACTGCTCGACGATCGGAGTTCGACGACCGACCCTGCACATCGACCAGCCTTCCCTGTTCGTGACCATCGCCTCGTAATCGTCATCGTGCCGAGCGCAGGTTAGCTCCTGTCCACGTTCCCATTATTTCCTGCGATGTTATACAAGTAACTAGGGACGTATGTATATACATATTTGCATACGTATTGGTATATTGGTGTATATATATAATGTTTCCAACTAATATCTATATACTTGCGTATAAGTAATGTGTAGGTATTCCCTAGTATATCAATACGTGTATTATAATCATAATTAATGTAGGTTAATATATATATGCCTACGAACCGTATAATGCTCAATTAGGTTAATACACTTATACATATCTATTATAAATGTAATTAGTTAGTATGATGAGAGATTAGTTCATATTAAGTCCTATGTATCACATGTCCAAGATGTCTTGATTGTGACCACGGATACCCCGTAGCTACATTTACCTGTGACCATGTAGCATGATAGTAGACTGCCATATATACACTGACGTACTTGCAAGACCGTACCATTGACTGTCTGTTATGCACAGCAATTACAGACGCGACCCTAGTATAATCCTTGATCTTTCTGTTGATCGTGTATTAGTGTGATGTCTGATGCAGTATTGTGTTTATGATATCTATAGGACTGTTGGATCACTCAGACGGTACCTTGGAACCCAGACTTTGGTATTGCCAGCTAAGGACCACAGGCGAGTACATTCTCTGACAGTTTCCATTATGTTGATTATCTCTATAATTCTTGTTGTATAGCGTACATGACTCTGACACTGTTCTTTACACGAGTTGGCATCATTGAGACCTGTCACGAGGAGTCGTGATTGGAATCCATCGTGCTAGCTGGGGAAAAACGGGGAAGTATTAGTAGCTTATGTGATCATACCCCTTACATGCAGCATTAGCTCACCCATATTTTACGTCGGTGCAGCCTTACCCTTACATGCCTCATCGCTGTTACATCTGGTTAGCCTGACCTGTTGGGGATGACCGCTAACTAATGTAATGAGTCATATAACCCAAGCCGATCACATGATATACTGATGTTTCACACACTTAGTTAAATGATTCTTGACATGTATCTTGATAGATTGATCTTGTATTTCCATATGTTCTAGTTGTTGTTCTTACATACACTTACATACCAGTTCTTTGTACTTGCGTACACTTGTAGTTCTATTCCTTGTCAGATGCATATTGATGATGATGTTCCCGTATTATTCTAGCATTTCTTATTTCAGTATCTTATTTCCAGTTATTCATATCTGTCTTGTATTTTTTTATACTGTGTTATAGTTTTTGTCAATATATGTGGAACTGCTGTTAGAGGTGTATTTTCGTTCCAATCCTGACTGGATATTTTTTCCAAAGAACCTTGAGAATTTCTGTACTACGCACTACGGACCAGGTATAGAAGCAGACTATGCACCAGAGATCCTAGAAGAGACTATGCTTCTAGATGAGACTTTGCCTACAGCTTTTTAGATAGTATTTATTTATGCTTGAGACTTATGGAGGATATTGCAGTTATGTTTAGACTTATGTTAAGTTTAATTGGAGACTTGTGTTGGACAGTTAGACTGTGAGTATCTCTATGTTGGGACATGGTGTTTAACTATGTCATTTCCTTTTATCTTTTATCGTGCCTTATAGTTGTTGTGATTGAGTTATATTGAGAGATTTTGGAGATATATATTATTGACAGGTGTTTAGTTATCTAGTATTACTGTGACCTTGACAGTATTCTACCGCCGATACTGCGGCGTAGGCTGGACGTACCCACGCTCTCGTGCCCCTGTACCGGGTGTGGGTCGTGACAATTCAAATTTGGCTATGAACAGGTGCTACCTCCGGTTGTTGCCCAGAGAAACCTTGTCCTGTCGTGCCTGCTGCACCAGCAACTAAAGAAGCCCTAAAAAAATGATAAGAACATCAAGAACAGGACAGGAAGGATCAAGTAGGCAAGCAGTTTAATAGTTCAAGCGGTGGTATCGAGGAAGATAAAGCGAGATATCAAGGGGGACAAATTTTGATTGAGACTCTTATGACCATAATACCCTACAATTCTGAAAACACAGACCTGTATGGGCCACCACTAAAACCTTGTCACACCCTAGTACCGGAATACGAAGACGGACATAGCCAGCACCCCCGTACAAGGTATAGAATATCGTACGACGGTCATGGCTATAACTTGACAAGGGGTACATACTACAAGTAAGTCACTTAGGGTCACATAGAATATCTATTGTCTCAATCAGTCAAATAAGAACAGTAAACATAGAAAATATATGGTAAGGAAGTAAGGCATCCCAAATACCCTGAGACACCATTCATGAAACCAACTATGCAAAAATAAGAAGGCTGACAGAGTAACAAGAGTACATGACTATGATCAACTGTAGTCTGATTAATTACAATCATGTAGGGAACTAAATATCCAGATTCACAGCTAACAAGTATCGGTAGCTAAACGCCCAAAATGAGTAAAATATGAAATAACGAGCAAGGAAGAAGAGACCCACTTATTTTCCTCGGTGGCCATCCGTATGGTGCACGCCATTGTTCAGGGGAAAGTACGCTTGATCCTCGGGTGCTAGCTTTAAATCTGGCCATACAAAACTAGTGGGGTTAGACCCCAAATAGCAAGTACCACAAAGGAAGCACGAATGTAGAAATAAAACTAAGTTATAAAATAGATATATATATATATATATATATATATATATATATATATATATATATAGTTCTGTCTTGTAATTTTGGTTCATAGTCTATCGTGACACAACAATCTAACCCTATAACCAAATAATGATAAGGGTTAAACCATCTCACCATGATAGTCCATGTCCCTAGACTATTTGACAGCAGATACAATACACAAACATGCTTAGTTACATAATCGGCCAATCACTTATACGGCTTACTAGATAGAATCTGGGTTATCCTAGATATATTATGCATATAGGAATCCGCAGATCGAACCAGGTACTAGCAGGGTTAGCCGAGCCATAAATTATCGTATAGCACATAGTAGTATACACCGGTCCCTAGTAAGGCCACCGTGCTAAGATCCCACAGAACAGATAGTATCGTATAATAGTCAGATATTGCCATCCACTAATGAGGATTTAAACAATATCCATGGGGACTAGCCAGCACACCCCAATTTAGATGACTGGAGGTGGCTAATTAGGTACGATCTCGAGATTCCATTCCTTCCTAATACTCTACAAGTTTAGTTGCATAGTTAACCCTAATGTTAACTAGATTCGAATGGTGTGGTCATATGGCATTCCCCTTATATTACATACCATAGTACGGCCACGCTGGATACGAATCCATTTTGTCACTAGATAGTTTAATTTGGATTTATCCCAGCGTGATGCAATAATCAACAAATCCTAGCCACGTTTGGTCATTGACTAACCCTTATGTCCATGTTGGAGATTGAGTCATATCATATATCATGTAAAGCATAGGTATACCATAGTATAAATATGTAATATGATCGCATAAAAATACTTAACACGTAGGAACACATAGCATGTAGTAAGTGTATCAGCACGGATACAAGTGGTCGGGTCATGACGCATAGATGTGTCTAATACTTTTTTGGTCATCAAAGTCACACATACAACTCATAAAGTCCAAAGGAACATTCAACCAAAACTAGTATAATAAAACGTGTGCAAGGGGCCGTATGCGCGCAGAAGGATCAAGGCCGCATGGGAATCAACTGCCCAATAAGATCAGTTGCCGCATAGAGTAGGCTGGCACATAGAGTCAGTTGTCGCATTAGATCAGTTGTCACATAGGATCAGCTGTCGCATAGAGTAAGTCAAAGTTTACTCCTCGGTTAATCATAAAGAAACGGTGGTTAATAAATACATGTCAGGAAAGTGACTGATGTGATAAGATGAAAAGTGTATCAGGAAGAAAAGACAAAACCATAGAAAGATGTGCCACAGTTTTAGAGTCATGCGTCCAAGGATGGTGGCCGCATACTCTACTTGATGCATAAGTGTCGGTGTCGCATGGAGTTCGATGCCGCCTAGAGTATTTTGGATTTAGCAAAATTCTTATTTGTTCAGTAAGTGAACACAAGTGTTCAAGGACACTTAGGTGATAGCAGTCATACGTCAAACAAGATGGACTCATGCTGGTCAATATACGGCAAGAGCTCTGGCCGCATAATCCTCTCGGGCCGCATAGCACTCTCAGTCGCATTGCTCACTGGCCGCATGAAAACTTTGTCTTCTCCAACAGCAGGTTCGGCCATGGCAGAAAAGCTCCATAATTTAAAATTTGTTTCTTCATAAAACTATATTTTAACTCCGAATTGCGTGAACCAAAAGCCAAAACGTTCGAAATAAAGTGCTTCATCCTTTCCAAAAATTATTTTTTAAAAATACTATGTTTTAGTAGATCAAAACCATCAAAAACTCAAGGAACCCATGAAATCCTAAGTTAAAAAAGTAGATCTAAGCAAATTTATTCAGGAAACCGAGAACTCCAAGTATTAAAAGCGGTCAAAATCATCATAAGTCTCACCCTTATTTTTTTAATTAAGGGTAGTTTGGTAATTGACATGGGTATTTTATTTTTAGGATTATTATATTAAATATTGTGCATGTGTAAATATTATTGTTGTATTATTTTTATTGTTAGTATTAGATTTATTTTGGACTTGTGTAGTAGACCAACTAGTTAGTTTAGGCCCATGGACCCAACATTTATTTTAGTTTAGATTGAGCCCAAGATTAAGCCCATTCAATAGGAGGATGAATTAATTAGTGAAACCAATTAGACTAGAAACTTTCCTTCTTAATTAATTTCTTCATGAGAGGCTCCAAGGGATAATTTGAACATTTTATACTTGCTTGGGAGAGGGGCAAGGACCGGCCACATTAAGGGAGGAGAGAGTGTCTCTCTCTTCTCATTTTCTATTCCAATTAGATCTAGAATTTTCCCCTTGCAATTTCTTCCTTCCTTCACCATTCTCTACTCAATTTCTTCTCAAATTCTCTCTATTATTTATTGGAGACTACTACAACAAGGATCTACAAGAAGAAAGTAAGGATCTACAAGGAGGAGCCAAGATCTACAAGAAGGAGGCTACATTCATCATTTGGGGATTTTTATTGGAAATCTATCTTCCAATAGATAAAAATCACTTTTTCCTCTCTTATTAGGTTCTAAACCTGAGATTTAACCATAAAGAACTACCCTACTTGCATAAGCTACCCATAGAAATTGGAATTAGGTTCATAGGAGATCTATGGAGGAAGTTACGGGTATTTTGTGTCAATTTTTGGAGAATTCTGAGATTTGCACATATTGTGTTTGTTAATTGGTCAATTAGATCAAATTGACATATGTTTAATTGTTTAAGACTAGTTTTATGTCCATAATTGTATACATGTAGGTCGTATCCTATCAATTTGGCGATACAGGTTATTTTTTGGGGTTTTTCTCCGATACGGAAGTTTGAGCATGTCACTTCTTGACACGGACACGTAGTTGATTTATTTATTCCTCGTATTGATCATAATTATCATTCTAGACTAGCTCGTATCCTTCGGGATGCGTTTGGTTGTGTGGTGGAGCCATATCACAAGCGTATCATAGAATGAGTGTGATACGGGTGCGGTGCACTCCACATGTTTGTTTCATTGCTTCATAATACATGTGACCTGTGTATATATTAGATATGATATATCTATATATATATATGTATCTATATTATATTCAATGGTTACATATATATATATATATATATATAGTGATATGTATATGTATATATGGATATATCTATGTATGTGTATGGTTCTATATAAGTATGAGAGAGTACATATCTATATGGTTATATGTGTGTATGAGGGAGTATAGCTATATATGTGTAGATAAGAGTGTGTATATTTATGTTGATATCTATGTATCTATATAGCATATTCATATATGTGTAAGTATATCTATATAGGTATGTATATATGTATATGGTTATGTGTGTATGCATATATGCATAGGTGTATGTGTGTGGATGTGTAGTGAGTGAGTGAGAAGTGAGTGTGCAGAGGGGCTCAGGGAAATAAAGGATGCATTGGACTTGCATCATATTTCTCCTGGAGAGAATCACAGAGCAAGGAACTGAGAGAGCAGTACATTCACTGTAGAGTGAAGTGTATCAGCGCACAGAGCATAGCAACCAGTTACAGTAAGGTATCAGCACAAGGCACGAACAACTGTAATTCAACAGCACAGGGAGTTCAGCTAGGCATTAGCAGCAACTTGGTAGCTCAGCAATTCAATAATAGCTTTCTGCAGCAAATTGTATCTACAGTAGCAGTTACAGCAGAGTGTATCAGTAGCATTTAGGAGTAGTTCGAGCAACTAGCTGCAGGGGGAAGTGTAGTAGCAAGCTTAGCAGTCAGGGACATTAAGCAGTGATTCAGCAATAATCCTGCAGGGAGCAACCTTCAGCAAGGGGAGCCCAGAACAGTGCACAGCAAGAACCCAACATATGTAGTTTCAGCATGTAAACCCCATAGACCAGATATTTAGGTCTACCTGGCTTAGATAGAGAGACTAGGGTTAGTTTAGAGGCAATTAGAATTAAACATAGTATTTTTGATTAATGTACAATATTCGTATCACTTTGTGCACCTTACCATTGCTTCGATATTTGGAGTGCTACTCTAGCTTTTACTTTCAAATAATTTTATACACTTTTCCTAGACGTGCCAGCCTTCCATTTTGACCTTTGTGTAACTCATAAATACCCTCTCTTGTACTTTATTTTAGTCGCATAATATTTGTTACAAATATTTATTTTAAATTCAAATAAATCTAACTTTGCATCTTTGTCCGTTCCAATCAAAATTGGAGATGCAACCTTGACCCATTTTGTGCAACCTAATTTATGATAATATTTTATTCTGAGTCTTCTACGTCCTTGACACTTGTGTCCCACGCAATTTTAATCCTATACACTTTCAATTAATTAAAGAACACCTTTGACACTAATTTTAATTAAATTGGTACAGTGATCCAACCTAACCCAAAACTAGACCCAACACCAACCCAAACCCCCACTCACACCCTCAAGGTTCATACTAAACACCACACGCCATTTTAACCCACTACATCACACCAAATATAGATTCCACCCTCATCCAATCATTTTCTCCATTTTTGAAAATATCCAAACTCCTGAGGACCTAAATGTGAAATGGTAGCTAGGTGTCCATCTCCTATTAGAGTAACCAAATAAAGAAGACCCATTCTTGATAGCCTTGACCGGTCATGCTACCCTCTCTCATTTACTTGGTACTATATATCACTATTCATCCCCTTTAAATCCCACCCCTCCATTCAAACCCCAATACATCACCACCCGTCATTTTTTTTTATGACAAACTACCCAAAACCTTGGGAACCAAGCCGGCCCTAATCTCCATGCCCTTATTTTCTCTTGCCTACATTAAACTCTCCCACCCTCTCTCCATTTTCATCCACAGCCAACCCCACCCGAACCCTAACTCCCTCCTTCTTCTTCCTCCTTCTTCTTCTTTCTTATTCTTTCTCCTCCCATCCAACCAAACACCATAGCCACCAACTGCCAAACTCCTCCCTGACCACCACGACCACCACCTCCAACATCTCTACCACCCGCCATCGTCACCAACAGCCACCCTCGCCTCCACGACCACCACGACCACCACCTCCAGTGTCTCCACTACCCGCCATCGTCACTAACAGCCACCCTCGCCTCCATAACCACCACCACTGCCACCATCATCATCACCAACAACTACCCTTGCCTCCACGACCACCACCACCAGCATTTCTACCACCGGCCATTGTCACCAACAGCCACCCTCGACTCTACGACCACCACCACCACTGCTACCGTCATCATCACCAATAGCCACCCTAGCCTCCATGACCGCCACAACCACCACCTCTAGCATCTCCACCACCCATCATCATCACCACCACCATCATCTCCTCCAACCACCATCGCAGCAACTACTGTTGTTGCTGCGTCTACTGCTGTCGCTGCACCTATTGTTGTTGTTGAGGCCGCTGCTGTAGGCCGATGGCGACCCCCGGAGAGCCCCGACCGCCGGTGAGCCACCCTCACCCCCTGGCCTAGCCTCCCTTGGTCGGAGCTGCCCCTCCAACCGACTGCTTTCCGTCGAAGCCCCGACCTGAACACATAACCGAGCATCCCACAGTCCAGAACCGAGCACCAACACCCCACCTCCGCGTTGTAATATCTTCCTTCTTGCTTGACCGAATCCGTAACCATCACCTCTGGTATAATTTCAACCTATCCCTCTTGTAATTCCTTTAAGTAGAATAATTTAGCTTGTATTTTATTGTTAGTTATTTGAGTTCCAATTCATAAAAAAATAGTTTTTAAGACATTAAAATTCTTTTATACGGAGTTGGTTCCATTAATCCGGGCAACCTCATCGCGTACTGATTGCAACGAAAGGCACGTATCGTCAACGTGGATGTGTAGGATTTTGTGAAACTTGATTTGGATATGCGTACACACCAGAATCAACGCGTATCCGATAAAAAGTACCATATCGATCTATTCTGACACTCGTCTAAATTTTGTATTTGCCTGTTGTTTCGTAACAAAACTTACGCCATCAGATTCTCAGCATTATGCTGGTCCTGTGACCCAAGTTTGGTTCGATTCTGAGAATATTGACGAAACATCATTTTGTGGACCTCATAGTTCCACATAACGGACAATTTTGTGATCGGCTCATTGAAATCCAGTTCTAGATATTCCGTTGGATTCGTATCATCGTTTTGGACTCGTAAATACTAAGTTTGACGAATTTAGAGAACTTTATCTCTAGCATATTTTTTGGTGCAAGACGGGTCCACTTGTGGACCCCGTGTTGACCAGATACTGCATTTTTGCTCCTCTGTCCAAATTGGATATATGTATATATTTTCTGAGTATCTCACTCAATCTGGGACTTTTGGTGATATTTATGATAGCATCCGGGGATATCAGCTCCAGTTTTTATTACTGCGTTGCTACTTCCATGGCGAGTTCGTATTCGAATCTTCGTTTGGCTTCTAGGCAAGTATACCTTGCCATATTATACTGTCTAAAATTCATGTTAATACAATATATTATGCTTTCTATATTATATAACTGCGCGCATCCGAGAATGACTCGGGTGCAGTCGACGATGGCATCGACGTTAGGATTTGTGTTTAACCTAGCGTCTAGTGGACGTACCCTAAGTGACAGAGTTATCATTATAACTCTGAAGCCTTGATACATATCATTTCACGTCACAGAGTAAGTTCATGATAGGACACGAGTTTACGCACTAGACTGGCCATTGGTCCGAGTAGCTCGTGTGTTGGTACTTAGCATAGGTGTATTATTGTAGGTGACTTGCATCATAGTTACGAGATATCCATGTCGCACGTAAGACTTGTACATTGGCAATGGGCGGGAAGGACGACTAGTAGGCCTATGGGACACCCACCTCCTTTATACAGATACTGCATTCTTCGAAGCGATACGGACATATATATTTATGTAGATACCGTATTCTTTGGAGTGTTGGACGTTACATGTGCAGATACCACGCTCATCGGAGCATTGGACGTTGTGCTGATACCACTCTCTAGAGAATGTTAGACGTATTTACTTATGCAGATGCCACGCTCATCGGAGCGTTAGACGTTATTATATATATAGATTGCCCTAAGATGGGGGGCATATATGGCATATACTAGCCAGTCACGACGATTGGTAAATTATGCCAGCATATGTCTAGCCTACACTTCCCATACGCACTAAGTTATCCTCAAATTACATTTACTTAGGAGGATAGTTCACCCTGATTTATTTTAATCAGTATTTACATTATGGCATATACTTTTTGTATCTTGTTACGTCCCTCTGAGGACCTGGTTCCCTTCCAGGTTATTTGTACAGTTTGCATGATGCTTGATCTAGTGGAGCATGGACATCGTTACAGGTATCTTTATATTTTTTAGCTATTACAATAATGTACTACTTTTCATTTTTTATTCTTCTTTTATAGCCTAGTGTTTATATGCCTATATTGTTCATTTAGCCTATTTGAATGGATGTATTATTGGGCTACAGACTGATGATGCGTATCGTTCCTTCTTGAGATTTATTTACCATGGATTGAGATTTAGTTTAGTTGTTGCATGTTTAGAATTAGATTCTTTTTGCTTGATCACTTGACCGTCGACAACATAAGTACACTTCGTCGGGTCCATTAAATTGGAAAGCCCTACGGAGTCATACCAGCTGGCCATTGCCACGTGTTTGGTCCCACGTATTTTGGGACTGGGGCATGACATGGTTTTAGTGGTAGCCCATGCAAGTTGGAGCATATTATTTCGGTTACGTTACTATACCAAATGATCCTGCAACTTAGGATTAATGTTGAATAAGTTCTTAATCCATAACTGATTTTAAAACTCCTCTTGTATTCGATTGTCGCCCTTGGACCTTATTATTGTATTTGTTCGTTTACCGTCGATATCGTTATTATTATTTCTTATCTTCCTTATTTTGGAGAGATGGATTCTCGCGCACGGTGATTTCCTCCAGGAGCAGATCCTAGTCAAGACGAAAGAAGGTATGATTGATGTGATATTTTATGAGAAGATGGTTACCCTTAGTAGGATAGGTTGATAAGTTCTTTCTTGTTGCTAGAGTTAGTATAGACTGTTGGCATAAGAATTAGACGTAGAAGTAGAGACTTAAAACTAGACTCTACCCTTACTTAAGGTAGCATGATTTGCAAGTATCATGAGTTAGAAATATTGTTTGATTCTAAGTCTCTAGAATAATTTGGGGAAGACATAGCTGGATATTAGGGTTAGTTGTAGCCCCATGATAATGATACAAGGAATTAGTTGTAGTCTTTTGGTAGTGATATAAGGAACGATATTATGAACATGACAAGACAAAATTTTAGACTCATATCTAGAAGAAGATTATCGGATACTAATAAAAATAGGGTATGAAATAGCACTTTAGGTAGCAAACCATAGTGGTTAATCCCTAGTTGCCTTGTGACTTACAGTACCAGACCTAAAAAAATTTCTACCCTTTAGATAATGATGATTATATGACTAAGCTAAAACAGATAGGTAGATTGCTAGACGTAGATTGCTAGACCCAATATTTTGATGATGAGATAACTTGAGTACAACAGTATAGCTTTCAAATTAGATTAGATATACTTAATTTATTTGGGTTGTCAGTGTCTATTAGGCTCGTGGTTTCACCATTGATAACTTGATTAGTTGAGCTAGTATCTAAAATAGAGCAATTAGATTAAAGGATGAGAGTATCGACATATGTTATAGCCTTGAGTTGGATATCGTAAACTACCTATAATGGATGGCCAGTTATAAATAAGATGGTAACCATGTAGTTTGGATGAAGGGTACGCATGGAGTAAACTAGAAGAAACCTCAGGTTCAAGGGAAAAAGGTAGAGTAGCAACAAGAAGAGATTCACAACAAGTACCTGACCTTGAGCTTTTTAAAATTAAGAGAAGGACCTGAACCAGAGACAAAGACGTTGGCTCGAG
The DNA here is from genome assembly GCA_036927795.1 of Iris macrosiphon. Lineage (NCBI taxonomy): Eukaryota > Viridiplantae > Streptophyta > Magnoliopsida > Asparagales > Iridaceae > Iris > Iris macrosiphon. The sequence continues at coordinate 130,563,882 of JAYESA010000010.1, read as the reverse complement.
GTGATGACAGACTTTGAGATTGAGCTACAGTACCATCCGAGAAAGGCCAATGTGGTAGCTGACGCAATAAGTGGGAGTCCCATAGCATTCTTTTTGACTATCCAGCAACACCTATTGAGAGATCAGGAGAAGGTGGGTATAGAGGTCATTATGCCCGGAGCAGATGACCAGTTGTCGAGTTTTTAGGTAAAATTGACATCGGTTGAGAGGATCAAGGCTGCCTTGCCAACAAATGCCAGATTCCAGAGACTTCGACAGAGGACAGAGGCCGGGATGCAAACAGGATTGCGCATACACGAGGACGGGACTTTAAGATGAGGAGATCATCTCTATGTTTCAAACGGACAACTTCGTCAGGAGCTGATATCGGAGGCGCACAGTTCAGTATAATCTATTCATCTAGGGGCACAAAGATTCATAGAGACTTGAGGCAGTACTATTGGTGGCATGGAATAAAGAGGAAGATAGCCCACTTTGTGGCAAAGTACTTTGTGTATCAGTAGGTCAAGGCTGAGCATCAGAGGTCTACAGGTTTACTTCATCCACTCTCGATACCTGAGTTAAAATGGGAGTATAACACTATGGACTTCGTTATGGGCTTTCCGAGGAGTCCCAGTGATCGCAATGCGGTATGGGTGATCGTGGATCGACTCACCAAGTCCGCTCACTTTTTACCTTTCAGAGTTGGACAGTCTTTAGAGGTTTTAACAGATATATACGAGGGAGATCATGCGACTGCATGGGGTGCCAGTCGGTATAGTGTCTGACAGGGATACGAGGTTCACATCTTAATTTTGGCAGAGTATGCAAGAGAGTCTCGGTAAACACCTGAAGTTCAGCATATCGTATCACCCACAGATGGATGGCCAGTCTCAGTGCACCATTTAGACACTGGAGGACATGTTGAGGGCATGCATGCTTGATTTTAGTGGATCATGGGAGGACCATTTATAATTGGTCGAGTTTTTCTACAACAATAGCTACCAAGCAAGCATTCAGATGGCTCCTATGAGGCATTGTATGGCAGAAAGTAGCATTCCCCAATGTACTGGAGTGATGTGGGCAAAAGGCAGATTCTTGAACAGAGTTGGTTGTTCGTACAGTGGAGAAGGTAAAAAAGATCCAAGGGTACTTACGAACAGCACAGGACAGACAGAAGCATTGGATAAAACGTGCATCGATGACCCCTAGAGTTCCAGGTTGGAGATCACATGTTTCTAAAAATCTCGCCTACCCGAGGGACCATCAGGTTTGGAGGCAGAAAAAAGCTGAGTCCAAGGTACATCGGACCATTCGATGCATTAGAGTGCATCAGAGAGGTTGCACATAAATTACATTACCACAGACATTAGAAGGAGCTCATGACGTCTTTCACGTATCTCATTTAAGGAGGTACATGCCAGATCCGAGTCAAGTGCTTGGCCACTCAGAGATCACTGTCGGGCCGAGTTTGTCATATCAGGAGGAGCCTGTAGAGATTTTGAATAGAAGCAAAAAGGTATTGCGAGGTCAGACTAACCCTCTAGTTCGTGTCGCATGGAGGCACCATGCATCAGGCGAGTTAACCTGGAAACTAGAGGATGATATTCGACAGCGTTTTCCCCATCTCTTCGAAGGCCTACGTATATAGTAGCATTTAATTTTAGTCAATCATTTTTACCATATGTCTGTTTTAATTTTGAGGACAAAATACTCTAAGGAGGGTAGATTGTAAATCCCCTCGACCAGATTTAGGTCTACCTGGCTTAGATAGAGATACTAGGGTTAGTTTGGAGCCAATTAGAATTAAAACATAGTATTTTAGATTAATGTACAATATTCGTATTACTTTGTGCACCTTACCGTTGCTTCAATTTTTTGAGCGCTACTCTAGCTTTTGCTTTCAAACAATTTTACACACTTTTTCTAAATGTACCAGCCTTCCATTCTGACCTTTGTGTAACTCATAAATTCCCTCTCTTGTACTTCATTTTAGTCGCACAATATTTGTTACAAATATTTATTTTAAATCCAAATAAATCTAACTTTGTATCTTTGTCCGTTCCAATCAAAATTGGAGACACAACCTCGACCCATGTGCAACCCAATTTATGACAATATTCTATTCTGAGTCTTCTACGTCCTTGATATTTATGTTCCACCTAATTTTAATCCTATGTACTTTCAATTAATTAAAGAACACCATTGACACTAATTTTATTTAAATTATAATGATCCAACCTAACCCAAAACTAGACCCAACACCAACCCAAACCCTCACTCACACCCTCAAGGTTCATACTAAATACCACACACCATTTTAACCCACTATATCACACCAAATATAGATTCCACCCTCATCCAATCCTTTTCTCCATTTTTGCAAACACCCAAACTCCTAAGGACCTAAACGTGAAATGGTACTAGGTGTCCATCTCCTATTGGAGCAACCAAATAAAGAAGACCCATTCTTGATAGCCTTGATCGGTCATGCTCCCCTCTCTCATTTACTTGGTACTATATATCACTATCCATCCCCTTTAAATCCCAACCCTCTATCCAAACCTCAACACATCACCACCCCTCATTTTCCTTCATGACAAACTATCCAAAACATTGGGAACCTAGCCGACCCTAATCCCCATGCCCTCCTCTCTCTCCTACATTAAACTCTCCCTCTCTCTATTTTCATCCACAGCCCACCCATCCCGAACTGTCACTACCACATTTTAGGAAAAAGGGTATTTTAGTAATTTCCTATTTAAATAAATATTGTGCATGGTAAATAATTTTTGTTGTATTATTGTTGGATGTTATTTAATTATTTTGGACTTATTTTAGTGGACCCAACTAGTTTAGTTTGGACCCATGGACCAACATGAATTAAATAGTTAGACTTGGCCCATTTAGAAAGCCCATGGTTAAGGAGATGGATTAAATTAATTATTTCTTTATGAGAGCCCATGATTAGACTAGAAGCTTCCTTCCTTAATTATTTCTTTATGAGAGGCCCCAAGGGGTACATTGGATATTTTACAATTGCTTGGGAGAGGGGCAAGGCCGGCCTATTAAAAGAGGGGGGAAATTTCTCTCTCCTCTCATTCTCATTCCAAATCTAGATCTAGAATTTCCCACTCCCAAATTCAATTGCCTACCAAATTCATTCCAAATTCTTCCCAATTCACCATTAGAGAAGGAGGAAGCAAGGATCTAGAAGAAGGAAGCAAGGATCTACAAAGAGGAGCAAGGATCTACAATTTGGAAGCAAGTTCATCTCAATTGGAGGTTTCATTGGGAATCCATCTCCTAATCGGTATAATTTAGTTTTTCCCATCAAAATAGCTTCTAAATCTGAGATTTAATCATATAAAATCAACCCATATGTATGTACTACCCATAGGACTTTGTTTTATGTTCATAGGAGATCCATGGAGAAAGTTATGGTACTTTTTGTGTCAATTTTGTTGGAATTCCGAATTTACATTTTGTTGTGTGTGTCAATTGATCCTATAGATCAATTGGGCATGTGTTTTTGTGTTTGGGGCTAGTGTCGTGTCCATAATTTGGTACATGTGGTTCGTATCCCAACTATTTGGTGATACGTGTCATTTTGGGGGTTTTCCCTCCGACACGGGGCTTTGAACATGTCGTATTTTGACACGGACACATAGATCTACTTTTGACACTTTGATTTATTCATAAATATTATTTGTGACTTGTTTGTGTCCTTCGGGGTGCAATTGGTTGTGTGTTGGACTCGTGTCACATGCGTATCCTAGATCTAGTGGGATACGGTGTGAAACTTTCCAATTTGGTGTGTTTATGTGTAGATCTAACTATTTATGCTTTAAATTCTTCATTTATAATTAGTAAATATATATAGATATTATATATTTATTTTAGTCTATTTATTATAATATTGTAGTATAGATCTATATTTTTATGTATTTTAATATGATGTATAAATATATGTATGTAGCTTTCTTGCATGCAATTATATATGTACTTATGTTAAATATATATATATTATACATAAATATTTTATAAAATATATTTATGTGTGATTATATTATTTATAATTATTATATAATTATTTGTATATTAATGAATGTGTTTTTATGTGTGCTTCTAGCCATGTAAAATACATACATTAATATGTGCATGTGTTTGGTATTTTAATTTTGTAAGTTTATATGTATGTATATATAAGTATATAGTTATTAAATTTGTTTTATATATATATATGCATTTTGATTTATATATTGTATATATATATATATATATATATATATATATATATATATATATATATATATATATATATATATATGTATATATATAGGTGTTTTTGTGAGGTATAATACTAATAATAATATATTATTTAGTTTGTATATACATTATTTAGAGTGTGCATTATTTGTACTATTAGTATTCTTGTGTGGGTATCTTTTGGGATCTAATTTTGATTCCTAAATTGTTTTATTTTATTTCTATATTATTTATATAGAGGTCTTGTGAGGTTGACCTTGGTTTGACCATTTTTGACTTTAGAGTTGACCATAGTTGACTTTTAACTTAGAATTTATTTAGTGACCTAGAAGTTGACTAGTTTGACTTGTTCTCTTTCCGGGACCTTGTATTAATGTGGTATTCCATATCTAGGTCTTCGAGGTACCGAGTCAGACATCTGTGAGACTGTTCTTTGGACTTCAGGCGAGTACATTCTCTGATAGTTTCTCATTTATGATATCCTCTATGTTCGTTGTATCTAGTGTAGATATACATGTTTCTCTTGACACTATGGTTACACGGATTGGTATATCTGGATCTCGTCATGAGATTTTATTCCTTGGTATATGGTGTATATGGTGCAAGTATTGTTTTATTGGTTATCTTGTACATGTACAGACACCGATTTTCGGGAGGAGTCGCTCTCTTCTAGGGGAATCTAGTGCCATAGCATACCGTGGTTGGATCTATTATACCAGTTGGGGGTGGGGAGTATTAGTATAGATATGTGATCAAATCCCTATTGAATAAAGTATTGGTAAGCGAATAGTGTTGATCATGCACCGCACGTATGATTAGCCAGGCCGCATTGTATCTTACCCAAGCCGATCACATGTTAAGCTAGTACTCACACACTTAGTCATTAGTATTATTGTTTCATTGGCATATTATTCATTATAGTATTTCTTTCCAGTATTTTCTTATTGTATATATATCTCTTGTATCTATTTTGTGCATCTTGTTTATCCATAGCTATTTACTGTTACATAGTTTTTATCATGGATTAGAACTGCTGTTAGAGATGTACTCTGCTCCTTTCCTGACTGGATATATTTTTCCAGATGACACTGAGGAGTACCCTACCTATTATGGACCCCAGGATGTTGTGGATTTCGATTCTGAGACCCTGGCTCAAGAGGGACTTATCCCAACTGAGACAGTTGACCCAGGAGTTGTAGCCTAGTAGTTTATTCTTTTGTACTGGATTTGTCTCCAGCTTATTTTGTTACTCTTCAGACTCATTGATGTATTATTTTAAACTCATGAGTTGTATTGTGACTATTCTATTCTTATCTGTTTCGTGCTCATTCTATCTTAGTTCTGTGATTGAGTATTCTATCATTATTGGTGATTTATTACTTTAGATAGACTATCTAGACAGCGTTCTACCGCCGATTCTGCGGCGTAGGCTGGGCATTGTTTCCGACTAGTATCCTTACATCGGGTACGGGTCGTGACACGTTTTTGGTGGTGGCCCATACAGGTCTAGCTTCACAAGTATGTGATGTCGTGGTAGTGTGACAACTTAGTTGTACTACTGCGAGCCTGCAATAGGATATAGGATATAGGCTGAGATATTCAATCACATCTAGAAAAATTCTTTTGATTCAACTATTCTCCTTTGACATTGATACTTGATCCCTTAAACTGTCCTTTCCTTGATGTCTTACATCATGTGCCATATTGATCCTCATTCCGTCTTTTTATGAGACATACTCGGAGATACTTGCGGAGGCACGCAAGGTTGAGCGGGATCTGGGTTTGAAGACCAAAAGAGACCGTGATTCTTTTCTGGGGGCCAACGGCAGTGCAGTATCTGCCAAACGTCCTCATTTCCAGTCCAGACCTTTCCAGCAGCCACAGCAGAACCAGACTCTAGCTAGAGCGCCTTTTCACCAGGCACCTCAGCAGCAGAGATAGTTACAGCAAGCTTCATGCAACTTTTGCAAGAAGCCTGGCCACATCTGGGAAGTTTACAGGAGGAGGCTAGAAGTTTGTTTGTATTATGGTACTGAAGGGCATCAATCAAGGGAGTGTCCTCGTCGTACAGTTCAGGGAGCAGCTCCAGCTCCGAGGACATAGACGAGACCACCTGCAGCACAGTCGAGGGAACCACTTCCGACACAGCAGCAGCGTTTTGTCCAGCATCAACAGCAGGAAGGTGCTCGACAGGGAAGAGCGTTTGCTATGACCGTCGAAGAGGAGGAACCCACCGGAGATATTATCGCAGGTTCTATTCTTCTTGATTCTATTCCAGCTTTAGCTTTGTTTGATAGTGGTGCTTCCCATAGTTTTGTATCTGTTTCTTTTGCTCTGAAGCATGGTTTGGTAGCTGAGTCTTTGCTTAGGACTTGCAAGATCATGACCGGAGGAGGCATTATCCTGGTTAATGATATTTACAAGGATCGAAGAGTTACTCTGGGAGGCCGGGAGTTGAGTGCGTGTCTACTTGTAATGCCACTTCCGAGCTACGACATTGTACTTGGGATGGATTGGTTGAGTAGGCACCATGCTAGCATAGATTGTAGAGGAGGTAGAGTTTTGTTTGGTTCACCAGGAGAGCCAGAGTTCAAGTTTGCTAGAGGAGCTGCGGAGCAGGGAGAAGGCATTATTTGTGGAGCTATGGTGGAAGACAAGGAGTTGCCACATCCGTTGATAGCAGAATTCTTGGATGTGTTTCCTGAGGAATTGCCAGGATTGCCACCAGATCGAGATGTTGAATTTTCTATAGATTTGGTGCCAGGTGCAGAACCAATTTCGCAACATGTCTATAGAGTAAACAACAGCGAGCTGGTCGAGTTGAAGAAGTAGGTGGACGAATTGCAGGATAAGGGGTTTATCAGATCGAGTTCTTCACCATGGGGAGCCCCTGTATTGTTTGTACCGAAGAAGGATGGATCGGTGCGCATGTGCATTGATTACAGGGCTTTGAATAATCTCATTATCAAGAATAAGTATCCTTTGTCACGGATTGATGATCTGTTTGATCAGTTGAGTGGTGCGAAGGTATTTTCTAAGATAGATTTGAGATCAGGCTACCATCAGGTGAAGGTGAAGCCGGAGGACATACCGAAGACTGCTTTTAGAACTCGGTATGGTCAGTACGAGTTTATGGTGATGCCGTTTGGTTTGACTAATGCACCGGCGGTATTTATGAACTTGATGAACAAGGTGTTCCACCAGTACCTTGACAAGTTCGTGGTGGTGTTCATCGACGACATACTCATATACTCGAGGACACCGGAGGAGCATGAGGAGCATTTGAGGATTGTGTTGGATGTGCTGAGGAAGAAGAAGCTGTATGAGAAGTTGTCCAAATATGAGTTTTTCTTGGACAAAGTAGAATTCTTGGGGCATGTTGTGACTGGTGATGGTATTTCAGTGGATCCGAAGAAGATTTCAGCAGTAGAATCTTGGAAGACTCCGAGTTCAGTAGCAGAGATCAGGAGTTTCTTGGGATTGGCAGGCTATTACAGGAAGTTTGTGCAAGATTTTTTGAGGATTGCCGAGCCGATGACCAGACTCACAAGGAAGGATATAGAGTTTGTTTGGACAGAGGATTGCCAGGTTGCTTTTGAGGAGTTGAAAAAGAGGTTGACGTCTGCTCCTATTTTGACGTTGCCATCAGGGTCCGGAGGTTTCACTATTTATAATGATGCATCGGGGAAGGGTTTAGGTTATGTTCTTCAGCAGCATGGGAAGGTGATTGCCTATGCATCCAGGCAATTGCGTCCTCATGAAAAGAACTATCCTACCCATGATTTGGAGTTGGCAGCTGTCATATTCGCCCTAAAGTTGTGGAAACATTATTTGTACGGAGAGCGTGTGGAGATCTTCACAGACCACAAAAGCTTGAAGTACGTTTTCACGCAAAAGGAGTTGAACATGAGGCAGCGTCGGTGGTTGGAACTGATGAAGGATTTTGATATCTCTTTACAATATCATCCTGGAAAAGCCAATGTAGTTGCCGATGCTTTGAGCAGGTATCCGGTAGCTATATTCTTGACGCAGGATCGATATCTGTTGGAGGACTTGGAGAGCTTGGGCATTGAGGTGATTGTTCCTGGGTGTGCTATGCATATATGGGGATTGCAGATACACTCAGATTTGATGGACAGGATTAAGGCAGCACAGTATGATGATGTATCTTTGAGGAGTATCAGAGCTCAGGTGAGAGCAGGATTGGAGGATGATTTCAGTATTGCAGAGGATGGATCTTTGAGGCATGGAGTTAGATTGTGTGTGCCTAGTGGGGAGTTACGAGAGGAGGTGTTGCAGGAAGCACATCGCTCTCAGTATTCCATACATCCAGGTGCTAACAAGATGTATCGGGATATGCGAGAGAGTGTATGGTGGTATGGCATGAAGAGGAAAGTGGCACAGTTTGTATCCAGATGCTTAGTGTGCTAGCAGGTGAAAGCCGAGAGGCAGAGGCCAGGAGGTTTACTTCAGCCATTACCCATTCCAGAGTGGAAGTGGAAACACATTACTATGGATTTTGTGTCCGGACTTCCACGATCTCCAGGAGGGAAAGACGCAATTTGGGTCATTGTTGATAGATTGACCAAGTCGGCCCACTTTTTCCCTTTCAAGGTGGGTTTGTCTACGGAGAAGCTGGCAGAGATGTATGTGAGGCAGATCGTTAGGATACATGGAGTTTCCGTCAGCATAGTCTCAGATCGGGATAGTCGTTTCACTTCTCATTTCTGGAGGAGTTTGCAGGAGAGTTTGGGCACTCAGCTCAAGTTTAGTACTGCATATCATCCCCAGACAGATGGACAGTCAGAGAGGACTATCTAGACTCTCGAGGATATGTTGCGCACTTGTGTACTAGATTTCGGGGGTTCTTTGGAGGACCATCTTCATTTGGTAGAGTTTGCTTACAACAACAGCTACCAGGCCAGTATAGAGATGTCACCTTTTGAAGCTCTATATGGTCGGAGGTGTCGTACTCCTTTGTCTTGGGACGATGTTGGAGAGAGAGTTTTGCTTGGACCAGAGATGGTTGTGGATGCAGCGGAGAAGGTTCAATTGATCAGAGACAGACTTCGAGTGGCACAGGACAGACAGTGGCATTGGGCCGATAGCCATCGGAGACCTTTGGAGTTTGAGGTATAGTTTAGATTTTGTTTGTGCTTGTTCTTGTTTGTTATAGATTAAGTTCTTAAGGTGGTGTTTTGTTCTAGGTGGATGGTTTGGTGTTTCTGAGGATTTCTCCGACACGAGACACGATTCGCTTCGGTGGAGGCGGAAAGCTTAGTCCGCGATTCATCGGACCTTTCACTATTCTAGAGAGGGTCGGTGCAGTTGCTTATAGACTAGACTTGTCACCTGCATTGGAGGGAGTGTACAACGTGTTTCATGTGTCACAGTTGAGATGATACGTGGCAGATCCTAGTCATGTATTGGATCACTTAGAGATAGAGGTGGGCCCTACTCTTAGCTATCCAGAGCAGCCAGTTGAGATTCTGGATCGAAGAGAGAAGGTGCTGAGGAACCAGACTATTCCTTTGGTGTGCGTCGCATGGAGGCATCACTCTCCGGGGGAGTCTACCTGGGAGAGAGAGGATGACATGTGAGAGCGTTATCCATATTTGTTTGTACCTTGAGGTATGTTATTTTCTAGTTATGTTTTGTTCATTGTTATGTTCTGTTCATTAGTTAGTTGTGATTCTTTAGTTCTGTTCTGTATTTTTCTGGGGGTAGTTTTCGTCTTTGAATTTCGAGAATGAAATTATTTTAAGGAGGGTAGACTTGTCACTACCACATTTTAGGAAAAAAGGTATTTTAGTAATTTCCTATTTAAATAAATATTGTGCATGGTAAATAATTTTTGTTGTATTATTGTTGGATATTATTTAATTATTTTGGACTTATTTTAGTGGACCCAACTAGTTTAGTTTGGACCCATGGACCAACATGAATTAAATAGTTAGACTTGGCCCATTTAGAAAGCCCATGGTTAAGGAGATGGATTAAATTAATTAAGTGATTAGACTAGAAGCTTCCTTCCTTAATTATTTCTTCATGAGAGGCCCCAAGGGGTATATTGGACATTTTACAATTGCTTGGGAGAGGAGCAAGGCCGGCCTATTAAAAGAGGGGGAAAATTTCTCTCTCCTCTCATTCTCATTCCAAATCTAGATCTAGAATTTTCCACTCCCAAATTCCCTCCATTCCCAAATCCAATTGCCTACCAAATTTATTCCAAATTCTTCTCAATTCATCATTAGAGAAGGAGGAAGCAAAGATCTAGAAGAAGAAAGCAAGGATCTACAAAGAGGAGCAAGGATCTACAATTTGGAAGCAAGTTCATCTCAATTGGAGGTTTCATTGGAAATCCATCTCCCAATAGGTATAATTTAGTTTTTCCTATTAAAATAGCTTCTAAATCTGAGATTTAATCATGTAAAATCAACCCATATGTATGTACTACCCATAGGACTTTGTTTTATGTTCATAGGAGACCTATGGAGAAAGTTATGGTACTTTTTGTGTCAATTTTGTTGGAATTCCGAATTTATATTTTGTTTTGTGTGTCAATTGATCCTATAGATCAATTGGGCATGTGTTTTTGTGTTTGGGGCTAGTATCGTGTCCATAATTTGGTACATGTGGTTCGTATCCCAACTATTTGGTGATACGTGTCATTTTGGGGGGTTTTCCTCCGACACGGGGCTTTGAACATGTCGTATTTTGACACGGACACATAGATCTACTTTTGACACTTTGATTTATTCATAAATATTATTTGTGACTTATTTGTGTCCTTCGGGGTGCAATTGGTTGTGTGCTGGACTCGTGTCACATGCGTATCCTAGATCTAGTGGGATACGGTGTGAAACTTTCCAATTTGGTGTGTTTATGTGTAGATCTAACTATTTATGCTTTAAATTCTTCATTTATAATTAGTAAATATATATAGATATTATATATTTATTTTAGTGTATTTATTATGATATTGTAGCATAGATCTATATTTTTATGTATTTTAATATGATGTATAAATATATGTATGTAGCTTTCTTGCATGCAATTATATATGTACTTATGTTAAATATAAATATATATTATACATAAATGTTTTATAAAATATATTTATGTGTGATTATATTATTTATAATTATTATATAATTATTTGTATATTAATGAATGTGTTTTTATGTGTGCTTCTAGCCATGTAAAATACATACATTAATATGTGCATGTGTTTGGTATTTTAATTTTGTAAGTTTATATGTATGTATATATAAGTATATAGTTATTAAATTTGTTTTATATATATATATGCATTTTAATTTATATATTGTATATATATATATATATATATATATATATATATATATATATATATATATATATATATATATATATATATATATATATATATATATATATATATAGGTGTTTTTGTGAGGTATAATACTAATAATAATATATTATTTGGTTTGTATATACATTATTTAGAGTGTGCATTATTTGTACTATTAGTATTCTTGTGTGGGTATCTTTTGGGATCTAATTTTGATTCCTAAATTGTTTTATTTTATTTCTATATTATTTATATAGAGGTCTTGTGAGGTTGACCTTGGTTTGACCATGTTTGACTTTAGAGTTGACCATAGTTGACTTTTAACTTAGAATTTATTTATTGACCTAGAAGTTGACTAGTTTGACCTATTCTCTTTCCGGGACCTTGTATTAATGTGGTATTCCATATCTAGGTCTTCGAGGTACCGAGTCAGACATCTGTGAGACTGTTCTTTGGACTTCAGGCGAGTACATTCTCTGATAGTTTCTCATTTATGATATCCTCTATGTTCGTTGTATCTAGTGTAGATATACATGTTTCTCTTGACACTATGGTTACACGAATTGGTATATCCGGATCTCGTCATGAGATGTTATTCCTTGGTATATGGTGTATATGGTGCAAGTATTGTTTCATTGGTTATCTTATACATGTACAGACACCGATTTTCGGGAGGAGTCGCTCTCTTCTTAGGGAATCTAGTGCCATAGCATACCGTGGTTGGATCTATTATACCAGTTGGGGGTGGAGAGTATTAGTATAGATATGTGATCAAATCCCTATTGAATAAAGTATTGGTAAGCGAATAGTGTTGATCATGCACCGCACGTATGATTAGCCAGGCCGCATTGTATCTTGCCCAAGCCGATCACATGTTAAGCTAGTACTCACATACTTAGTCATTAGTATTATTGGTTCATTGGCATATTGTTCATTATAGTATTTCTTTCCAGTATTTCCTTATTGTATATATATCTCTTGTATCTATTTTGTGCATCTTGTTTATCCATAGCTATTTACTGTTACATAGTTTTTATCATGGATTAGAACTGCTGTTAGAGATGTACTCTGCTCCTTTCCTGACTGGATATATTTTTCCAGATGACACTGAGGAGTACCCTACCTATTATGGACCCCAGGATGTTGTGGGTTTCGATTCTGAGACCCTGGCTCAAGAGGGACTTGTCCCAACTGAGACAGTTGACCCAGGAGTTGTTGCCTAGTAGTTTATTCTTTTGTACTGGATTTGTCTCCAGCTTATTTTGTTACTCTTCAGACTCATTGATGTATTATTTTAAACTCATGAGTTGTATTATGACTATTCTATTCTTATCTGTTTCATGCTCATTCTATCTTAGTTCTGTGATTGAGTATTCTATCATTATTGGTGGTTCATTACTTTAGATAGACTATCTAGACAATATTCTACCGCCAATTCTGCGGCGTAGGCTGGGCGTTGTTTCCGACTAGTATCCTTACATCGGGTACGGGTCGTGACACGAACCCTAGCTCCCTCCTTCTTCTTCCTCCTCCTTCTTCCTCCTCTCATCCAAGCAAACACCACAGTCACCACCTGCCGAACTCTTTCCTAACCACCACGACCACCACCTCCAACGTCTCCACCACCCGCCATCATAACCAACAACCACCCTCACCTGCACGACTACCACCACTACCACCGTTATCATCACCAACAACCACCGTCGCCTCTACGACCACCACGACCACCATCTCCAGCATCTCCACCACCCGTTATCGTCACCAACAGCCACCCTCGCCTCTACGACCACTACCACTGCCACCGTCATCATCACCAATAGCTACCCTCGCCTCCACGACCGCCACGACCACCAACTCCAGCATCTCCACCACCCGCCATCATCACCACAACCATTATCTCCGCCAACCACCGCCACCAGCAACCCGCTTTAAACCCGCCGCTGCTGCTGCTTCAAGCCGTAGCTACTGCTACTGTCGCGAGCTACCGGTGCAGCAACTGTTGTTGTTGTTGTTGCGTTTACTACTGATGTTGCTGCACCTACTATTGTTGTTGAGGCCACTGCTGCAGGCCGCTGGCGACCCCCGGAGAGCCCCGACCGTCGGCGAGCCACCCTCACCCCCTGGCCGAGCCTCCCTTGGTCGAAGCTTCCCCTCCAACCAACTGCTTCCCGCCTAAGCCCCGACCTGAATAGACCTGAGCATCCCACAGTCCAGAATCTAGCACCAATACCCCACCTTCGTGTTGTGATATCTTCCTCCTCGCTTGACCGAATCCTGAACCATCACCTCTGGTATAATTTCTACCTAACCCTCTTGTAATGCCTTCATGAAGAATAATTTAGCTTGCATTCTATTGTTAGTTATTTTGAGTTCAAATTCATGAAAAAAATTAGTTTTTAAGATATTAAAATTCTTCGATACGGATTTGGTTCTATTAATCCGGGCAACCTCTTCGTGTACCGATTGTACCAAAAGGCGCGTATCGTCAACGTGGATGTGTAGGATTTCAAAAATTTTGATTTGGATGTGCGTGCACACCGGAATCAACACGTATTCATCAAAAAGTACCGTATCGGCCTTTTCTGACAATCGTCCAAATTTTGTATGTGCTTGTCATTTCATAACAAAACTTGTGCCATCGGATTCGCAGCGTTATGCTGGTCCTGTGACCCAAGTTTGGTTCGATTTTAAGAATGTTGATGAAACATTATTTTGTCGGCGTCATGGTTCCACATGATGGGCAATTTTATGATCGGCTCATCGAAATCCAGTTTTGGATATTCCGTTTGTTTTGTATCATCGTTCTGGACTCGTAGACACTAGGTTTGACGAATTCGGAGAACTTTGTCTCTGTCATATTTTTTTGGTGCAAGACGGGTCCATTTGTGGACCCCGTATTGACCAGAAACTGCATTTTTGTCCCTGTGTCCAAATTGGACATATGTATATGTTTTTCTGAGTATCTTACTCATTCTGGGACTGTTGGTGATATTTGTAATAGCTTTCGGGGATATCAGCTCCAGTTTCCATTGCTGCACTGCTACTTCCATGGCGAGTTCTTGTTCGAATCTTCACATGGCTTCCAGACAAGTATACCTTGTCTTGTTGTACTGTCTAAAATTCAAGTTAATACAATATATTATGCTCTCTATATTATATAACTGTGCGCATTCGAGAAATGACTCGGGTGCAGTCGACGATGGCGTCGACGTTAGGACTTATGTTTGACCTAGCGTCTAGTGGACGTACCCTAAGTGACGGAGTTATTATTATAACTCTGAGGCCTTGACACCTATCATTTTATGTCACAGAGTGAGTTCATGATAGAAAACAGGTTTACGCACTCGACTGGCCATCGGTGCGAGTAGCACGTGTGTTGGTACTTAGCATAGGTGTATTATTTTAGATGACTTGCATCATAGTTACGAGATGTCCACGTCACGCTTAAGACTTATACATTGGCATTAGGCGAGGAGGATGACTAGTAGGCGTATGGGACACCTACCTCTTTTATACAGATATTGCGTTCTTTGGAGCGATACAGACGTATATATTTATTCAGACACTACGTTCTTTGGAGTGTTGGACGTTACATATGCAGATACCACGACTTCGGGGCGTTGGACGTTGAGCAGATACCACTCTCTTAAGAACGTTGGACATATTTACTTATGCAGATACCATGCTCCTCAGAGCGTTGGACGTTATTATATATGCAGATTGCCCCAAGACGGGGTGCATATGTAGCATATACTAGCCAGTCACGACGATTGGTGAATTACGTCAGCTTATGTCTAGCCTACACTTCCCATACGCACTAAGTTATTCTCAAATTGCATTCACTTAGGAGGATACTTCACCCTAATTTACTTTACTCAGTATTTATATTATGGTATGTACTTTTTGTATCTTGTTACGTCCCTCTGAGGACCTGGTTCCTTTTCAGGTTATTTATGCAGTTTGCATGATGCTTGATCTAGTGGACCATGGACATTGTTGCAGGTATCTTTATATTTTTCAGCTATTACAGTCATGTACTACTTTCTATTTTTTATTCTGCTTTTACAGCCTAGTGTTTATAAGCCTATATTGTTCTTTTGGCCTATTCGAATGGATGTATTATTGGGATGCAGACTGATGATGCGTATCGTTCCTTCTTGAGATTTATTTACCATGGATTGAGATTTAGTTTAAGTGTTGCATATTTAGAATTAGATTCTTTTTGCTTGATCACTTGACTGTGGATAGCATAAGTATACTTCGTCGGGTCTATTAAATTGGAAAGCCCTACGGAGTCGTACCAGCTAGCCATTGCCACGTGTCTGGTCCCATGTATTTTGGGACTGGGCGTGACACAATAACTGTATAACATAAAAAATACTGCAGCAACTTTGAGCAGCTCTAGCAACTGGGCAGTATAGTCAGCAGAGGGGATGTAGTGAATCAGTTTAGCAGCAATTTAGCTAGAGCCAGGCACAGCAGCAGATCGCATATGCAAGAGCAGCAGATAGCAAGCAGCCTGTGCAGGCATTTCATCCAGTTTCAGCAGTACATTCCACACTATAGCAAGTACAAGGTAGCACCAACACAGTGTAACATTATCAGTAAGAGAAGGCAGTGTGCAGCCTCGAGCACAGTGCAGCCAAGGTAGTTCATCAATGCTTCCACTGCAGTTTGCAGTTGCATCAACAGAGGGAGAGCACTAGCAGTTTTAGCTACTGCTAGCAGCATGTTGCTGCATCCACCATTCAGTGTAGTTTGCAGTTGCCTCGAGGCAGAGGGACGCTGCAGCAGATAGCTGTAGTCATAGGCAATTTAGTGCAACTCGGTGCACAGTTCAGTAGGGAACACCACTACACAGCAGCAAGTAGCAGTTCAATACTGCGGTCACAGCAAGGGGTATGTGCACAGCAATTGAAGGATATCAGTACAACAGCAGTAAGAAGCTTTCAGTCAGCTTGTTAGGTGTTTCAGTCAGTTAGTTCAGGTGGGTTAGTAGTTATGGCTAGTGTAATTAGTAGTTAGCTACATAGTTAGTTATATATGCATTGTTAGTTTAATAGTTAGTTAGATATGTCTAATAGTTAACCTAGTAACTATATGTAGTATATGTATCTATGTTTCAATATGTATTATATGTTAAGTTAGTAGGTATGTAATTGATATGTATCATATGTTAGTAGTTAGTAGCATTGAATACTTAGTTAATAAGTGGCATATAGTTTAGTAATTAGGGGTTAGATCTATATTAGCTATATTAGGATTTGAATTACCTTATGATACCAAGGTAATGCCAAGGTATTGGTCGATACTCAAGGTATTGGGTTTGAGTATCGAGATGGGTGTGTAGATAGTGTGATACGTATTGGTTCAAGGCCAAGGTATCCAATTTGCATTAGTTAGCTTAGATACTATATGTATTGTCTTGTATATATATATATATATATATATATATATAAATTAGTATTTTCATATATAAAAACTTGCGTATCCTATGATACGGTACTTTGGGTGTATCCTAGTATCTTAGCTTAGCTAGTATGGCCTAGTTTCATAGTGTGTGGACCTAATATCCTAGAGTTAGACTCATAAAACTTAGGAATAGCTAGTTTGACTAGTTTGGCATAGAGTTGACCTATTTTGACTATTTTGACTTAGAAATGGATTCATGACCTAGAATTGAAATAGTTTAACTTAATTTTCTTCCAACACCTTGTATTAATGTAATATTCCATATATAGGTCTGTGTGACACCAGTTCAAACATAGTTTGACATTCATTGCTCTGGACCACAGGCGAGTACATTCTCTGATAGTTTCTATTATTTGATAATTACTATAATACAAGTATTTAGAAATATTTTATATGACACTTGACATATTCGTACACGGACTAGTATAGACATGGATCAGTCATGGGATGTTATATATTATTTCATTGTTCCTTGTATTCTCATATGGTTAAATAGACAAAGATTAATATTAGACAATGTTCAATGTTCAATGTTTAATATTTATAATACATTGAGTGTCTTGCATCGTAACGTGTCATGGTTGTATCCATTGTACTAGTCGGGGGAAAGGGGAAGTGTTAGCTAGATATGTGATCAAATTCTAGACAATGTTCAATGTTTAACTTAGACAATATTTGTCCAACGTTAATTAGACAATGTTCACCCAAGCCGATCACATATCTAACTAGTATTTCAATCACTTATCATAGTTACAGTTCTTTACCATATTCTAGTTTATTGTCTCATTCTATTATCTCGTTCTATTTCATCGTTGTTAGTGTGTACCATATTGCTCTTGTTTACCTGTTTCTTCTACCAAAGTATGATATTGTTCATTGTTTCTCATCTTGTATTATATTCTCTATTTCTTTTTATAGTCATTATCAATTAATTGGAACTGCTATTGGGTTGTACTTCGCTCTAATCCTGACTAGATATATTTTTTAGATGAATGGTTAGAGAGGATATGTCCCACTTACGATGGGCCAACAGATGGAGTATCACCTGAGGATGTAGTGCCAGATACTGAGGTCATTTAGAATTATATATTTTATAGTTCTTGTTTCTAGTTAGATTTTGGATTGTACTATTATTTTGAGATCTTGAGTTATTTTTAGATATTGAGTTAGACCTGTGATGTATTAAGACTTGTATTTCTTTTCTTTCTATTACCTATCATGCTTATAATCTTCATTTAGTTTTATATGTGATTGAGTATCATTTAGAGTTGAGATGGCCTGAAAGTATTTTATATATCTTGTGTGAGATGTTAGATAGTATAGATGACCGAGAGAGCATTCTACCACCGATACTGCGGGGTAGGATGGACGTACCCTCGTACTTGTGCCCCTATACCGGGTGCGGATCGTGACACATTTTTAGTGGTAGCCCATGTAGGTCAGGCTTCGCAACAGTGCGATATCGTGGTAGTGCAACGTCTTAGTTGTATTACTGCAAGCCTGCGATAGGATAGGATATAGGATACTAGGATGAGAGCGTATACTAAATCACAACTAGAAAAGAATTCCAACATAGTTGAATCTTGCCATCTTTATCATTCTGAATATCACTTTCCTTGAAAATTTATGTCCTTCTTTTATGATATCGTATCTTGCTCAATATTGATTCCTTATTTAGAATCTGTCTTCAGGATGCCGCCGAAGATGCGTTCCCAACACTCAGGCGCAATGTCAGCAAGATCAGTCACTTTATCGCCTATGAGGGCAGCACCATCAGACGTTGTTCCAGCAGCTATATTCTAGAGGTCCACTTCATCAATCCAGGTGGGCATTTCCACAGCAACTTTCGGAGGTGCTCCACCTCCGGTACAGAGGACAGCACTAACATTTTTAGTGGATCTTCCATTCCCGCCACCCACAGTCAATCAGATATAGATGTTTACGCTCTTTCAGCAGATAATAGAGGTACAATAGTGACAGTCAGAGGTTATGCAGCAGAGCATTGAGAATGCTCACCAGATTACACTTATAGCAGTTAAGAGAGTCTCATTAGTCCAGTCACAGACGATATCGCCTCAGCCTGATCCGTAGCAGCCATGGACAGGGACTATCATTGACTTCAAGAGGATGGGGCCAAAGAATTTTTTAGGCACCGATGGAATCTTGTACGCAGACGACTGGATAGAGGACATTGAGAAGGACCTACGATTGGCGCAGATTCCTGAGAGCTTGTACGTAGAGGCGCCAGGTAGTATAATGTTCGATATTGCGCTGACATGGTTTAGGATAGACCCCAGGATATCAGTGTCGGGACTTACTTGAAAAGCTTTCAAAGAGCTTTTCAAAGAGAAGTTCTTCGCGGATATGGCTCATAGTACTTTGGAGAGTCAATTCCAGAACCTTGTTCAAGAAAACTTGATGGTGGATGTGTATGCGGCAGAGTATTACCGATTAGGACAATTTGTTGAGGGAAATAATCCTCGGACCAGGGCTAGGAAGTTCAGAAAGGGACTGGACAGTGAGATTAAGGTTCATACTAATGGAGACCGTACTGCTACTTTTGAGGAATTCTGAGACAGGCACAATAGGCGGAGGATGATTTGGAGCTTGGCTCCAAGAGGCCGAGAGACACCATAGGAGCGAGTAGTGGTGCGGGCCCAGCAAAGCGCACCCACTTTCAGCAGCTAAGAGTATATCAACATTAGAAGTACCTTGTGCCAGTTGGGGCACCAGCTCAACAGATACAACAGTTTCAAAAGCCAGTGCATCAGGCACCATAACAGCCCTAGAGGCAGACTCAGCAGACTTTTTCTTGTACCAATTATGGAAGACATGGGCATGATTGGGAGAACTATCAGAAGATGCTCAGACTATGCTTGTACTATGGTTCCCCTGACCATCAGGTGAATGAGTGTTCTAATAACCCATATAGACCAGATCGTGGTCAGAGAGGTGCAGTTAGGCCACATGTGGCACCGCAGACTGCTCAGTATCCGCATAGAGAGCCACCCCAGTAGGGCGGGGCATTTGCAATGGCAGTCAGAGAGGACGGTACTTCAGGTGATAAGTTAGCTTGTTTTGTCCTATTCTACTCCTTTTCTTTCCATCTGTTATTTGTGTGTTTAGTTAGTGCCTTATAGACTGATTATGTATTATTGTATAGTTATTATACCCTATCGGAGACTGCAAAACTATGATGGACAGAGACCATAGTTAGTGATCTCTTTTAAATTGTATGTTGTATGTTTTAGTTTAGACTGGGGTTGACCTAAAGGGGGGTTACGATCATCTTTAATTTCGAGGACAAAAATTTTCTAAGCTGGGTAGGATTGTTTTCCCTACTTTTTCAATTAAGGATAGTTTGGTAATTTACATGGGTATTTTATTTTTAGGATTATTATATTAAATATTGTGCATGTATAAATATTATTATTGTATTATTTATTTATTGTTAGTGTTAGATTTATTTTGGACTTGTGTAGTGATCCAACTAGTTAGTTTAGACCCATGGATCCAATATTTATTTTAGTTTAGATTGAGCCCAAGATTAAGCCCATTCATTAGGAGGATAAATTAATTAGTGAAACCAATTAGACTAGAACCTTCCCTCCTTAATTAATTATTTTATGAGAGACCCCAAGGGATAATTTGGATATTTTATACTTTCTTGATAGAGGGGCTAGGGCCGGCCACATTAAGGGAGGAGAGAGAGTCTCTCTCTTCTCATTTTTTATTCCAATTAGATCTATAATTTTTCTCCTTCCAATTTCTTCCTTCCCTCACCATTCCCTACTTAATTTCTTCTTAATTCTTTCCTTATTCTTTATTAGAGACTACTACAACAAGGATCTACAAGAAGAAAGCAATAATCTACAAGGAGGAGACAAGATCTACAATGAGGAGGCTACATTCACCATTTGGAGATTTTTATTGGGAATTTATCTCCTAATAGGTATAATTCAGTTTTCTCTCTCTTATTAAGTTCTAAATCTAAGATTTAACCATAAGTAACCATCCCACATGCATAGGCTACCCATAGGAATTGGAATTAGGTTCATAGGAGACCTATGGAGGAAGTTATGGGTATTTTGAGTCAATTTTGGAGGAATTTCGAGATTGGCATATATTGTATTTGTCAATTGGTAAATTAGATCAAATTGATATGTGTTTGATTATTTGAGACTAGTGTCATATCCACAATTGGATATGTGTAGGCTGTATCCCGTCAATTTCGCGATACGGGTTATTTTTTGGGGTTTTTTCCCGATACGGGAGTTTGAGCATGTCACTTCTTGACACGGACACGTAGTTGATTTATTTATTCCTCGTATTGATCATAATTAGTATTTTAGACTTTCTCATGTCCTTCGAGATGCGTTTGTTTGTGTGGTGAATCGCAAGTGTATCATAGAATGAGTGTGATACGGGTGTGGTACACTCCACGGGTTTGTTTTATTGCTTCATAATGCATGTAACTTGTGTATATATTAGATATAATATATCTATATATATATGTATATGTATCTACATTATATTGAATGGTTATGTATATATATATATATATATATATATATATATATATAGTGATATCTATATGTGTATATGTATATATGGATATATCTATATATGTGTATGGTTGTATATATGTATAAGAGAGTATATATCTATATGGTTATATGTGTGTATGAGGGAGTATAGCATATGCATATATGTATAAGATGAGAGTGTGTATATATATATTGATATCTATGTATCTATAGCATATGCATATATGTGTAAGTATATTTATATAGGTATGTATGTATATGGTTATGTGTGTGTGTGTGTGTGTGTGTATGGATAGGTGTATGTGTAGATGTGTAGTGAGTGAGTGAGCAGTGAGTGTGCAGAGGGGCTCAGGGCAATAGAGGATGTAGTAGACCTGTAGCATATTTCAACTGAAGAGAAGCACAGAGCAAGGAACTGAGATAGCAGTGCATTAACTGCAGAGTGAAGTGCATCAGCGCACTGAGTATAGAAGCCAGTTGCAGCAAGGTATCAGCACATGGCATGAACAACTACAGTTCAGCAGTATAGGGAGTTCAGCTAGGCATTAGCAGCAACTTGGTAGCTCAGTAATTCAGCAATGCCTCCCTGCAGCAGATTCTATCTGTAGTAGCAGTTACAACATAGTGTGTCATTAGCATTTAGGAGCAGTTCGAGCAACTAGCTGTAGGGGCAGTGCAGTAGATAGCTCAACAGCCGAGGATATTAAGCAGTGATCCAGTAATAATCTTGCAGTGAGCAACCTTCAACAAGGGGAGCCCAGAGCAATGCACAGCAAGAACCCAGCATATGCAGTTTCAGCAACTGCACAACATAAAAAATACTGCAGCAACTCTGAGCAGCTCGAGCAACTGGGCAGTATGCTCAGCAAGAGGGGATGCAGTGAATCAGTTCAGTAGTAATTCAGCTCGAGTCAGGCACAGCAACAGATCGTATGTGCAGTACATCAGTTTGTAGTATAGCTGATGCACCCACATGCAAGAGCAGCAGATAGCAAGCAGCCTATGTAGGCATTTTATTCAGTTTCAGCAGTGCATTCCATACTGCAGCAAGTGCAAGGTAGAACCAACATAGTGCAGCAGTATCAGCAAAAGAAGGCAGTGTGCAGCCTCGTGCACAGTACAGCCAAGGCAGTTCAGCAATGCTTCCACTGCAGTTTGCTGTTGTATTAATAAAGGGAGAGCAGTAGCAGTTTCAGCCACTGCTAGCAGCATGTTGCTGCATACACCATGTATTATAGTTTGTAGTTGCCTCGAGGCAGTGGGATACTGCAGCAGCTAGCTGTAGTCATAGGTAATTCAGTGCAACTCTGTACACAATTCAGCAGGGAACACCACTACACAGTAGCAAGTAACAGTTCAATATTGTAGTCACAACAAGGGGGATGTGCACAGCAACTGAAGGATATCAGCACAGCAGCAGCAAGAAGCTTTCAATCAGCTTGTTAGGTGTTTCAGTCAGTTAGTTTAGGTGGTTTAGTAGTTATGGCTAGTGTAATTAGTAGTTAGCTAGATAGTTTGTTATATATGCATTGTTAGTTTAATAGTTAGTTAGATATGTGTAATAGTTAGCCTAGTTAGCTATATGTAGTATATGTATCTACGTTTCAATATGTATTATATGTTAAGTTAGTAGGTATGTAATTGATATGTATCATATGTTAGTAGTTAGTAGCATTTAATACTTAGTTAATGAGTGGCATATAGTTTAGTAATTGGGGGTTAGGTCTGTATTAGCTATATTAGGATTTGAATTACCTTGTGATACCAAGGTAATGCCAAGGTATCCGTCGATACTCAAGGTATTGGGTTTGAGTATCGAGATGGGTGTGTAGGTAGTGTGATATGCATTGGTTCAAGGCCAAGGTATCCAATTTGTATTAGTTAGCTTAGATACAATATGTATTGTCTTGTATATATATATAAATTAGTATTTTCATATATAAAAACTTGTGTATCCTATGATACGGTACTTTGGGTGTATCCTAGTATCTTAGCTTAGCTAGTACGGCCTAGTTTCATATTGTGTGGACCTAATATCCTAGAGTTAGACTCATATAACTTAGAAATAGCTAGTTTGACTTGTTTGGCCTAGAGTTGACTATTTTGACTATTTTGACTTAAAAATAACTTCATGGCCTAGAATTGAACTAGTTTAACTTAATTTCATTACAACACCTTGTATTAATATAATATTCCATATATAGGTCTGTGTGATACCAGTTCGGACACAGTTTGACATTCATTGCTCTGGACCACAGGCGAGTACATTATCTGATAGTTTCTATTATTTGATAATTAGTATAATTAATGCAAGTATTTAGAAATATTTTATATGACTCTTGACACATTGGTATACGTACTAGTATACACATGGATCAGTCATGGGATGTTATATATTGTTTCATTGTTCCTCGTATTCTCATATGGTTAAATAGACAATGTTTAATATTAGATAATATTCAATATTCAAGGTTTAATATTTATAATGCCTTGAGTATCTTGCATCGTAACGTGTCATAGTTGGATCCATTGTACTAGTCGGGGAAAAGGGGAAGTGTTAGCTAGAGATGTGATCAAATCCTAGATAATATTCAATGTTTAACTTAGATAATGTTTATCCAATGTTAATTAGATAATATTCACCCAAGCCGATCACATATCTAACTAGTATTTCAATCTCTTAGCATAGTTACAGTTTTTTACCACATTCTAGTTTATTGTTTCATTCTATTATCTTATTCTATTTTATCATGATCAGTGTATACCATATTACTCTTGTTTACCTGTTTCTTCTACCATAGTATGATATTGTTCATTGTTTCTCATCTTGTATTATATTCTTTATTTTTGTTTATAGTTATTATCAATTAATTGGAACTGCTATTGGGTTGTACTTCACTCCAATCCTGACTAGATATATTTTTTAGATGAATGGTTAGAGAGGATGTGTCCCACTTAATACGGGCCAACATATGGAGTGTCCCCCGAGGATATAGTGCTAGATACTGAGGCAATTTAGAATTATATATCTTGTAGTAGTTGTTTCTAGTTAGATTTTGGATTGTACTATTATTTTGAGATCTTGAGTTGTGTTTAGATATTGAGGTAGACCTGTGATGTATTGAGACTTGTATTTCTTTTCTTTCTATTCCATATCATTCTTATAATCTTCCTTTAGTTTTATACGTGATTGAGTTTCATTTGGAGTTGAGATGGCATAACATTATTTTATATATCTTGTGTGAGATGTTAGATAGTATAGAAGATCGAGACAACGTTCTACCGTCGATACTGCGGTGTAGGATGGACGTACCCACGTATTCGTGCCCCTATACTGGGTGCGGGTCGTGACAATAAGCGCAAAATAGATAAATAAAATGCAAGAAAAGAACAAAAATGAAAATCCAAAGGTTTTTTTATGTAGTGCAATGTGTACTTATCTAGAAATGAACGAAAGGGAGAAAATAAAGAATGAGGGAAGAGAGAGAAACAAGTTAGCTTATATAGCTAGGGTTTAAGGTTTAGACCATGGGTTCAAATTCATGAATAAAATATTCTATAAATAAACTATGAACCATGCTAAACCAAAGGATGGGTCTAGTCTTCATGCATGCAACATAATGATCATGTGAGCAAGAAATACTCTAAGAAGGAATAAATACAAGAAATAAATAAATATATCCTAAAATAGGTATTTTTGGAACGGAAAGTAACACTAACTGATACTCAAATCCTTAATAACAACTGCTACTATATTACCTATTCCAAATATTAGTGGCTAGTAACATACTAACCAAGCTAACTACTACAATAGTAACTAATGTCTAACCATATTAGTTATAGGTTACTGATACAACAATAATATAACAAGTACTACTAACTACTGCTAGCTATATTAACTAACCACCAACTGTTAGCTAAACTAACTGATAACTCAACCTACAGTTACTGATGTTTAGTCCCCAAGTAACTTAACATTCAATATAATCAACTACTACTATCTGATACAATTAGGTACTTAACTAATCAACACTAACTGATAGACTAACTAATAGAGACGTATTGACCTATAATACTAATTGTCAAGAATCAACATACCAAAAGCTAACTGAGAACCAACTGATATTACTACCGTCTTCTACTAACATCTGAAACTAACTTAATCCAATACTGAAAACAAGAGTCATTTTCAGCTTTGCACATCTCAACTATCTCATTAACCATGACTGAATCACATATAAAGTCCATTCCCCACTTGATATTCAGCTTATCATACTTACCTGATATTGATATCTAACTAAGATACTTAGCATACAAAAATATGATACTAACTTATACTAGTTCATTGCATCAACAACTCAACTTCCAACTATTTATATCCATAAACAAGCCATGCATTAATGCACAACTGTGACTGGTGCTCAAGCACAGTCCATGCACACAGGCCGAGTAGTGAGTTGATACTGCACTTGACCTGGAATAAACTGATCACTGACATCCATCTTAACTGATCTATACATGTTAACACCTAATGAAATCAACACACTAAATATCACCATCAAACCCCCTCACTGTATTAGGGTTCACCCCATTTTGTACTGCATTCGTTCAACTTAAACACCTCCAATAGTACTGATATCTAATTGATAATTACTCAGTTAACTGATACAAAAGTATTCTAATACCTGTTACTATACTCTACTATCAATGACCCCTTACCTCAACCTGGCTCGAGCAACCCCCCTCCCCCTACACACACACAGGCACTTAGTCACTGACACAAAATACTATCACAGTCCTTCTTGAACCAACATCACACACAACACTCTACAATAACAAGTAACTCATATATATATATATATATATATATATATATATATATAGAAGATATATAACACCTATTTATAGGTATATTTTATACACATGCACTAGATGCATTAAATCAAACACTTGAAGCTCACTCTTGATACTTTAGAATACGTACCCTAAACAATGTATCAAACTCCCAATTCTTTATTAATACCAATTATACATATCAATCACATCATCAAACAACTAAAGTAATGAGTCCTAATGGAATTTATAGAAAAGTTACATTAACATGCTCAAAACCCCCAAAATGAACACCCTTGTCGTAGCGTATCTCAAAGTATCATGATACACCCTACTCGTATCCATTTGTGGACACGTACCTAGTACTACCATACTCTATCAAATCTATTTTGGCCCTCCAAACCTAATGACAAATACTTTGTGTGCCAATCTCAAATTTCCCCCAAAATTGACACAAAACTCTATGTCAAATGGGTCAAATGAATCCCGAGCTTCTCCCGATGGGCAGACCTAATGCATGGGTGAATTCTAAATGACTAATTACCCTATTTAGAGTCTAATTAGAAGAATAAAACTGAATTGTATCTATTGGAAGATGGATTCTCAATGAAAGTCTCTAAATTGATACAAAGAGCCCTCAACTTGTGCACTCTTCACCTCCTTGTAGATCCTTACCTCTTATTTGCTCCAATAGCCTCTAATGGTGTATAGAAAAGGAATTGAAAGAGAATTTGGGTTAGAATTTTTGTAGAGAAGAGGGAATTTAGGGAAGAACAATGTAGATCTAAAATTTGGATGAAATAAGAAGAGAAGAGAGAATGGACTCCCCACTTATGGTGGTCGGCCCCAACTTGTCTCCCAAGGAATATGTAAAGACTAAAATGTCCTTATGGGCTTGTCATGATGAATATTAATTAAGGAGGAAGCTTCCACTCCTAATTGTTGGGTTAAATAAATCACTAACTAAACAATGGTGTCTAATTATTGGGCTCAATGGGTCTAACTTAAATGTGGTCCATGACTAGTCTAGTTTGGTCCAATTAGGTCTTTTAACAACTAGTCTAACTAATGGCTAACAACTAACAACAAACCATTAACTAAATATAATACATAAACATATTCAACCATACCAAATATTGAAATAATATAAGCTAAAAATATCCATACTAGTTATAATAATATAATATATTAATCAAACAATAATTTTTAAAATACCAATATTTACATTATTACCAATATTCAAAAAAAAATAAAAATATCCCTCTCCGGGAAAAGTGGTAGCGACACCATATCCAGACTAAGAGGTTGAGGTTGTCACTACTTCTTCTGATGAACCTACCCCTGAGGTGCCTCCGGTTGTGGAGACTGAGAACTGGACGACGCAGGGCACTAGAAAGTCCAAGTTGATGCCAATTCCCCTCTTGATTATGCAAAGGATGATTTTTTTTACATAAAGTTTAAATGGATTCCTCCGGTACGTCTCTTTCTCAGTACACACGATCAGATGAGCTTTTTCAGCTTTATTTTTGCATACTTCTCATGAGGGTGACCACCATTATGGAAATTTATTAGGCACTCCATGAGAAGAAGCACTGGAAGGTGATGAGGAGACTATTGTTGAGACTTAGGTGGTAGAAGGGGAGACCCTTGTTCTTCCAAAGGCATCCGGCTTGGCTCCTATTGAGGCATCATCGGGAAGAGAGTCCTCCATACTTTTGAGGTCGTCAGACCCAAACCCTATCGCCGAAGTGGCAGAGCCTGGAGGTGAAGAGACTCGTGTTACGGGGGATTGTGATTCAGTACCTCACCTCTCAGGAGCCGGTACTGAGGCAACCCCTTCTGAGGTTCCACATGTAGCCGAATTACCTTGTGGCTTTGCCACAGAGATGGTGGTATTGGTAGAGTTTTTGGTTGCATGGGAGCCTAAGCTACAGTTCAGTCCTACGGGAGTCAGCTCTAGAGCATCCTTGATTGGGAAGTCACCTTTGGAGAGAAAAAAGGCTATGAATGTATAACCGTTTGGGATAGTAACGACAACTCAAGCGGTAGTTGTCCCTACCTCAACGGGACACTCGTCGAAGATGCCTCCAATGATAACGTTGACTCTGGACGATGTAGATGACTATGCCAAGATCAACATCGAGACTTTTTATGTCATCCTGAGGTAGGGATATCAAATTTCCTAGAGAGGGATAGACCTTTCTCTATGGCCAAGGCTTCGGCACTACTCCAAGTTAGGTCGATCAGAACCTACCAAGGTTATGAGGACACAGTTGATGCTTTGGAAGAGTCCATGAATAAGCTGGAACATTATCTCACAGAGCTTAAGAATCACCATGCGGGCGACATCCTTTCCCTAGTTGCTGAGGAGCAAAGTCGGCTGGCTGCCAAAATCTCTGAGGATCGGTCTACCTATGTACGTTGCAAAGAGATTCTCAATCACGAGATTGCTGAATCGAGTGTGAAA
Source organism: Iris macrosiphon (assembly GCA_036927795.1). Taxonomy (NCBI): domain Eukaryota; kingdom Viridiplantae; phylum Streptophyta; class Magnoliopsida; order Asparagales; family Iridaceae; genus Iris; species Iris macrosiphon. The sequence goes on along the minus strand of JAYESA010000010.1, from coordinate 130,534,982 downwards.
GAACTAGAGTTCATCGTTGGTGATGAGTCTCGTGCATGTACCCAGGAGACATTGGTCAAACACCTAACAGATATTTGGGCATAAATCAAGCAGCTCCATGAGAATAAGGCCAAGTTGGAAATCGACGCACATCATGTGGCAAATAAACAAATCACCCTTCGTCAACAAGGTGATGATAAAGCTTGGTATCTCGCGAGCCTTAGTGTTCAAATAGAAGAGTTAGAGGCCAAGCATGGGAGGTTGGCTGCCTTCCAAGACAAAGCTATAATGCATAGCTAATGGCCATGCCAAGACAAACTTTTTGAGGCATCGGATTGCAGAGTTATGTGCCAACATCGAGGATCCTCATTAGCGATAGCTTTTTTGTTCTTACCTTTTTTTGTCTTTTACTTTTTTCTTTCTTTTTTTTCTCGAGGGTTTCAGTAAACCCTTTTGATAGCTAGGGTTTCAATAAACCCTTTTGATGTATCTCTCTTTCTTTGCATGAGAAATGGAGACTTTTCTTTTTTTAACATTGTGTATGAGCTAGGATTTTATACTAGAGGGTATGCGGACATAGTATAATACCGTAGCTGTCAAGGACATCCCACAGGAGAATTTTAGTGGACTTATTACCTATTGCATACTTAATGATTAAGTACAGATAATAAGTTCGAAGTGGGCCCCTATCAGAAGTGATATGGACGTGATAGGTTGGAGAAATTCCCCTGGGAATTTTTTTTTGGACTTATCATCCTTGGCGTACTTCGGACTAAGTACAGACTGTAAGTTAAAACGACAGGCACCATTAGAGGTATGAAGGACGTGATGGTAGAAAGTCGATAACGAATGATGATTGCTCAGAGATAATATGAACATGTCAAACTTTCTTAATTTAAAATTTTCGTATAAGTATCTTACTCAGAGGTAATCTGGACATGGTAAGATAAAATTTTATAGAAATAAAAAAAATAGAGTAGAGGTGATGTGGATATGATCGCTTTCTTTTATGCTGTCACATATATCCTACTGGAAGAAATGAAAAAATTTGTAGTTCAGAGGTAATATGGACATGAACCTGGGTTTGAGTAATTTCACTCTAGCTGGGGAAGAAATCTCTGGGAAGAGAGCATCTCTGATCCTGACTGGGGATCATAAATGGGATATCCTTGGAGCAACTGGGCTCCGAGGATGCGCTCGTTTGATTGAGAAAATCAGCTTTGGGTGGTCTCAATGAGAGTGTTTTGTCGGACCTGAGGATTGTTCCACTGAAAAACTTTTAGAGGATCCATTATATATTACGTATTCAGGACTCCTGGATACAGATAATAGATTTTATAACATATCGTGGGGGAGCACAAATCATGTTGTATATTTGTCCTTATTGGGGATAAACACTGTATATTTTAAATTAATCTGGGGGGGATGAGGAGGCACATGTTTAGTCTGGACATAGTAATTCTTGAGGAACTTGTAATTGATAGGCATCATTAGCAGGTCTCCATTAGGTTTTGTGAACCTGTACGCACAGTTGAAATACACCGATTCTACTATGAAGGGGCCTTCCCACTTAGCTTAGAATTTCTCGACCATCTTGTAGGTCATGACCATCATTCTTCTTATCGTCAAGTCGTGGTCAGCAACTTGGAAGGCTCTTTCCTTGACCCTTTTGTTGAAGGTTCCAAAAATGCATGCTTGATATAGCTCGATAGATCATTGAGCTAGGACATGCGTCTCATCAAGTGCCTCCAATTTTTGTAACTGATGGCAATGGTTGTCCTCGGCAGTTAATTAGTTGGCGAGAGCTACCCGGAGAGAAATAATCTGGACCTCTAGGGAAAGTACTGCTTCGCTCCCATATGGCGTACTACCAGTTGGGGTTCAAACCATTATGCAATAGGCCCAAAGATATTCTCCAAGCTTCTTATTCCAGTCACATTTATTGGATAAAATAAAATTTTAAGGATCTTGATGATAGTCTTGTTGAATTCTTTCGCTAATCCATTTACTATTGGATTACATATCATTGAAGCTATATTCTGGATTCAATTTTTATCGCAAAACCGATAGAAAGTGTGACTAAAAAATTATTGGACGTTGTTGTAGATGATCCTCTAAGGTAGTCCAAAATGGTAGATAACGTGATACTTGACGAAGCTAATCGAGTTTAATATTTTTACTTCAATGAGGGGTATAATTTCCTCCCACTTGGAGAAGTAATCAGTTATGACAAGGATAAATCGGTGCCCTTTGGATGACAGAGGGCTAATTGGTCCGATGATGTCCATGCCCCATGCTTCGAACGACCAGGATGCCATAGTGGGGTGGAGGAACTCCGAAGGTTGGTGGATAAAATTTGCGTAGATTTGACACATCCTTCACTTCTTTGCATAATTAATGGTATTTTCTACCATAGTGGGCCAATAATAACCCATACGCCAGAGATGATCATGTAGCTTAGGACCGGGTTAGTGTGCACCCCAAGTACCATCGTAAGCTTCACTGAGTGATTGCTTCACTTATGCGTCCGATAGGCATCGTAGCAAGAGTCCGTCAAACGTACGACGATATAAAATCTTGGTGGCTGTATCATAATAAAACCGGAGGGAACATCTTCTAACGGAAGTAGATTCCTTCGGGTCATCCTGAAGGATTCCAAAGACTATATAATCTATGAAAGAAAACATCTAATCTTTAATGTCGATGGTAGTCTCTGTGGTATGGCTTCCACACGTGAAGTGGTTGTTCCTAGGACAAACCAGCTCTCGATCAATCACTGTGATCGATTGCTGGGCTTTGACGGGAATTGCCAGGGCGGCCGCGAGATCAGCAAGAGCGTCAGCCTTAATATGTTACAGCCATGGTACATGCTCTATGAAAAAATTGACAAAAATAGAAACTATGTCAATTGTGGCTTGCTGATAAGGCATCAAATCCTCATGTAGAAGTTCGTATTCTTCCCGGACTTGACTAACTATCAACTTGGAGTCACCATAGGCTTCTAGGTAGTCCACTCCCAACTGTTTAGCCAGTTGGAGCCCAATAATGAGAGCATTGTATTCTACCTCATTGTTGGAGCATGACTCTATAAGAGAATATGTGCAATGGAGGACCAGGTTATTAGGAGAAACCAACACGATCCCCACTCCGACGAAAATATTGCTTTTGGGCCCTACTCTTTAAGCACCGTCAAAGAACACTCACCAAATAGACTCTTTCTCCTCTGTGTTGGACTCCAGCACTTTATTTAGAATAATGTTACAGTATTCGACGTTTCTGGCACTAGGTGTGCTGTCAAAAAGTTAGCCAATGCTTGGCCTTTGACCATATTTTGAGGGACATACCATATCGTATGGTGATAGTAGTATTGCCCATGTGGCTAGGTGAGAGTTTAGCACTCGTGGCTTAGTCATGAGCACCCTAAGGGGATTAACTCGAGGGATGACATGGATCATCTGTCCGGTCACATAATGGCGGGTCTTTTAAATGGCGAAGATCAAAGCAATGCACTCTTTTTCAATATGGTTGTACCTGTGCTCGACACTCTTTTTCTATAAGGTAGATTGTAAGCATCCTAATTTTTTATGGGATTATTTTGGTAATTAATATTTATTCTTATTATTTTATTTTATTTTATTTAAAAACTTATTTGATAATTTATTAAACTATAGAAATCCTTTACCATGGTATTTAGATTTTGAGTACAACACTAACCCTTACTTTCCAACCAACTTTGCATACTAGACTTAGATAAGCCAAATTAGGCCAATGCATTGATTGTCACTCATAAAATCATATTCCTATGCTTTATTTGGGTCGCACAACTTTTGCAACATAAATACGAGTAATTGATAAATAATTACCTTTGTCGTTACGTACGACTGTAATGTGCAATACCAACTCATTTCGTACAACTAACTTGGTAACCTAGAGCCTAAATCAACCTAATATATCCATGACAAGGGTTTTCCATTTATTTAAATCCCTACATGCTCCATAAACTTTACATGGTTCAAATCCTAGTTTTTAATTCCAAATTTTAATTTTAGAAAACCATATTTTTGCATATCTTTGTGCACCTTAATTAAATTAAAATAAATATTTATATAATAAGTCCAATGACCAATAAAGTCCTAGAAATCTATAATGGACTGTCAAAACCACTCCCTATTGGGCCAAACCAAACTCCAAACAACCGACACCTAATGACCTACAAACTAGCATATATAAGAAACCTTCTCCCCTTTCGCATGCCCTAGCCACCATCTCCACCCCTTCTTTCCGCCAAACAACAGCTCCTCTGCTTATAATCATCTTCCTCTTCATCTTCTTCCTTCTCTCTTCCCTCCACCTCAAACTCGACCCCCAAACCATATTGGTCGACCCCTAAAGGCCGACCACAACACCACCTAGCAGCCGCCAGGTTCTGCTGCTGTTTGTAGTAGTAAAACCACTCCAAACCCTATTTTCTCCATTTATTTGAATTTCCCTATCATCCAATCAAATGGCACAAATTTTGGAGGTCGTTTGGTACTCTAAAATCCCGTAGTCGCGAAGAAGGTTAGATTGCTGGCATGAACATCAAGTATTGATTTATGTTGTGAAACTATCTTTCGTTCGTTATAGAATAGTTTAGCATGGGTTGTTATTGATTAGAATATATTCGATAGGAAAACTTGGATCTACTTCTCTTCCAGTCGAGGACATCGGACAGACAACACCGCAACCATAAGCAGCAGGTAAGTGCACCTTGCCAAATTATATCACAAATTATATTACTTATTTCTTAGATATTGTTATTCTATGATTGTGTTGTTATAACTGTTCAACCTAGGACCGTTAGACAGTACCTAGTGTCCGAACCAAATTTGTGTGCCGACGTCCATCAGCGGAGTCGAGTATCATAGTTAGAGAGTCGACACCACAAACCCATGATACGTGATTATATTCTTGTACGTCAAACCATAGGACACTTGACACAACTTTATGTGACGTGATCCATCTTGATACATTCATGGTGATTAGATTCTATACAGGATTCTAGGACTTGTGATATATATATATATATATATATATATATATATATAACTCGTGGTGATAGTTAGAGGTCATTATCTCGCGTACTATGACATGATACGTGAGGTTACATGGGAGGAGAGAGTATACACCGTGCTATGGGCGAATTTTGTACAGTTTGCCTTAGTCTCTGTAGTAGAGCTTTAGTATTTGACACAGTTTGCTTTAGGTTCCATGATACGGAGCCTTTAGTATTTGGCACAGTTTGCTTTAGGCCCTACAACACAGAGCCTTTTGTGGTTGCACAGGTGTCTATTGAGTTCTTCCGTGATTTCTAGCCCAGAGTACGAGTATGCTCTCATGTGCATATCACATAGATGGTTACTATAGCTTACCCTGGATTACCGTACCTTTGTACTATTTTACTTTGGCTTATTTATTTGTACATTGCTATTTCCTCTGAGAACCTGGATTCGAATTTTGTCCCCAGGATATTGTTGAGCTGGATTGGTAGAGTATTGGTGGATGATTGTTTCTCTACGGTTCAGGTATATGTAGTTGATACGTACATCATATTCTTTCGTATTCATATTTATTTCTCGTTGCTTATTTTTGTTTTTATAGCCTAGTTTTATAAACTCATACTATTTCTTTCATGTCTATTCAGACGAGTATGGAGTAGGGTGCACACCATGATATATGTTGTCCATTCTTGTATTTATTTTATTATGGATTGAGATAGATATGTTTACTATGTTATCTTGATAGTGACCATTATAATACAGTTTATACGTATTCGAATCAGACAAGAGTCTGGTTGAATGCGTAGCTGGCAAGTTTACGTATTTCTAGTACTACGTATTTTGGGACTGGAGTATGACATATTTTTGTGGTGGTCCATACAGGCCAAGAGTATATTATTTCGGTTATGTTATTTTACCAAACGATCCTACAGTAGGATAAGAGTATTAGAATTTTAATCCATAATTGCTATTGGAACTTACTTTGATTTCTTTTCTTTTCTTTTTTTGAACCTCGAAAAAATTAAATTCATTCATACTTTCTTTGAACTCTTATCCCTTGATTCTCATCTTTCCTTATCTCAAAGAGATGAACACTTGTGCATGGTGATCTCCCAGTAGAAGATTCTCGTCAAGAAGAAGAAGGCATACCCGATAGAATGGTTGTAAGTAGATGGTTACCTGAGTAGGGAAGATTAGGGTAGATGATTTCTAGATATTAGAGTTAGAATAGATTAAAGGCATTAGCAGTAGGCACCTAAGACAAGATGAACTCTATCAATTGCCTAGATTAGAAGTGAGGGGTTACTATTAGATAAACCTATAGATGAATGAGAGTCATTTTATGTGAGGATATAATATTATGTTTCAATAAGATGGTTTGATCTAAGGTGGGTAGGCTTCTCTACTAGCAAATTAGTTTGGAGGTTAATCAATTGATGAAGATAAGAAAAATTAATTTTGGTGCTTTGAGGCTTAAACTTCTACATGATTTAAAAAAAAGTATTTTCGATTTAAATTGATGGTAAATAAGACTGAGACAAGAAGCTAAAAATTTATTAAATTTAAAATTTTAAGGCAATTATGATGTAATAGATTTAAATTTAAATTTAAAATATTTGATGAATTTAGATTTTGTGAAGTTTAGATTTTGAGGATAAATATTAATTTAAATAAAGAGTTAGGAATTTGATATGGCATCATTGACAATTTTATTAAATCATATTTTTTTTATTATGATATGATTGTATTCGTGTTTAAACTTTAAGGAGATTAAGATGACGGATTTAAATATAGATTTGAAGTAGCTTGAAGCATTTAGATTTTATGGAGTTTAAAAATTTGAAAATTTGATAAGATTTACAATTTTAGGATATGGTAAGATGGAGCATTGGTGAATCTCAATTTGAAGATTTTGTAAGTATTCTTATTGTTTGAGTATTATGTGGAAGACGAAAATAGGGAGGAATAAGATTAAGAGAATATCTTCAAATTCAAATTTTGAGTATGAGATTTTGAATTAAATTTATTCAGTAGAATATGAAATAGTTGGATTCAAAATAACAAAATAAATTCAAGTATTAGATTTTGAGATTAAATGGAAGATAGATTGGTTGGATTGAAGATGTCTAGCATACCTCGAAAGATTGTGGTTACTTACAAATAAAAAGAAATGGGTTGTTAAGTTAATTAAATTTAAATTTTAGAAGGAGAATGTGGAGATCATGATAAGACTAAATTTGTACTTTAAATTAGAGGATTTGGGGATATGATAGTTGGTGAATTCAAATTTAATAATTTTGTAAAGTTAATTATTATCATTTTAGTAATTGAAAAAAAGGAGTAAGTTTTGATAGAACAATTATTGGAATTCCAATTTTAGATCAGATTACTTTAAGATATGTGATTGGATTCAAATTTTAAGAATATATGGTTTTAAATCAATTTTTTAGATTTTGAGGAGATAAAGATATATTGTATTAAAGATTAGAGAAAACTTGAGTTACATTCCACTTAATTTACCATAATTCAATATGCACTCCACTGCGTTACCATAATGTACAATCCTCCCACTTCCGTCAAAACCTAACGGTCAACTCCGTTGACCGCTAATTTTTGTTCGAAATAACCCTTTCCTTTTCCTAGGCTGAGGAGGGAGGCTAGTAATAATGGTGATTTGTTAGGGATATTTTAGTCAAAAATTAACGGTCAACGGAGTTTACCTTTAGTTTTTTATGGAAGTGGAGGATATTGTACATTATGGTAAAGCAGTGGGGTGCACATTGAGTAATGGTAAATAAAGTGGGGTACAACTAAAATTTTCTCTAAAGATTATAAATTTTGAGAATTTTATTCGATCTTAAGAGATTGACTAGGATTAGATATGCCATATATGAATTATTTTGTTGGTTAGCCTTATGATTGCTAGGTTTAATGATGTTATAGAGGATAAATTGATTAAGTTATAGGTATTATGGTATTTTTTTTTAAAATCCATTCAATTATTTGAGGAATTAAGGATAAAACTATCTAGAGAATTAAATTTAAAATTTTAAAATTTGATGACTTTAAGGAAAGAATTTACAGATATTATAAGGTAAGAGTGAAATTTTAAATTTTTGGAAAATTCATGTTATACTAGATTTTATTTTTCTTAAAATTTGAAGGGTCTAAATCTAGAAGAGTTTAATTTTTTTTGGAATTTAAATATAGAGGATATAATTTTGAGGATTAGATTTTAAAATTTTGAGTATTAGGTTATTAATTTATAATTTTACGGAAATTAAGAAAATTGACATTATAGTCCTTGGACTACAAGATGTTGATGTAAAATTTATATTTATAAAAAAATTTATATTTGAAGATTTGAATTAAATTCAAAATTTTGAGAATATTGAGGACTTTGGATATTATGAATTTAATTTTGCAAATTTTAAAGAAATAAAATTTTTAAAGTGGGGATTGAATATAATTTAAATTTGAGGAGTTTAAATCTTGAAGTGGTTAAATTTTGAAGTTTAATTATTAATTTTTTAATTTTAAGTGTGGAGAATAATTTAATTTTTTAGGATTTGTGAAATCACAACAAAGGATTTGACCACATGATTATATTATTTGTTGAGTTTAAAATTTGATGAAAAAAATAAGATTAATGAAGATCTTAAATTTCGTGGACTAAATTCTTTTAAGGTTGGTAGATTATGAGAACCCTAATTTTTTTAGGTTTATTTTGGTAATTAATATTTATTCATATTATTTTATTCTATTTAAATATTTATTTGACAATTTATTCAACTATAGAAACTATTTACCATGGTCTTGAGATTTTGAGTACAACACTAGCTCTTACATTCCAACCAACTTTGCATACTAGACTTAGACAAGACTGTAGAAGCATAAAAAATACGTCGGATGGCTATATGCAGCATATTGATGCAGAGCAGCGTAAACAGAGACCTTCAGAGCCATCAAGCGTGCAACAAAGCTTTTTTTGCTAATCACAGCGTGAAATATAAGCTCAAAGGACCATCCGCGTAAGGCAGTACGTCCAGGATGCTTCAGCGTAAACAGGGTTCTTCGTCGCCTCCTGGGCGTAAAAACCCATCCTCTTTGAAGTGTACGAGAGATGCTTCGTATTCTTCGAAGTGAACCTGTCAGATCCTGCAAATGAACCTGTCAAACCCTGCAATAAACCTGATGTCTGGACTTCTGACAAAGGGATACTGCACGGCTACCAAGATGATGGCTATAATGATGGCACAGCACTGCGACCCAGGCTGTCATTTACCGCCATCTCTTTTGCGTAAACTACTTTTACGTGCACAAAGGGATACGCTGCCTTATTTTACACAAGCAAACATGAGCTGTTTACGCTCCGCAATAGATAAACCGCTGGCCACATCAAAAACTGCACTTCGTACGGGGCTCGAGGCACGTCTCTATGTCCAATGCACAGAGCGATGACAGTTGCTCGAGCCACGTCTCTACGTCTAATGCACAGAGCGGTGACAGTTTCTTAAGGCACGTCTCTGCGACTGATGCACAGAAGGGCTGCAGACCTTCAAAAACACTCCGCATTTAATGCACATGATGGTGGCAAATCTCGGCATTTAATGCAAGAGATTTGATTATATCTTCAAAAGCCATAATTCCGGCTAAGACGTCCACATCAGCACTCTGGCACGGCACAGCGGCTTCTACGCCCATTCAGCTCATGTGCTCACTCGGCTTCTAATCCCATTTGGCTTCTACGCCCACTCGGCCTCTACGACCACTCGGCTTCTACGCCCACTCGGCCTCTATGACCACTCGGTCTCTATGACCACTCGGCTTCTACGCCTATTTTTGGTTTCTATGCCTACTTGGCTTCTACGCCATGGTGACAGACATTGGCTTCTACGCCCACCTCTTCTACACGAGAGATACCTACCTACGTGGCTTCTACGCCGTGATCTTCGTAGTGATTATACGCGTTTTGTCCCTTAGTTGGACCCGCGTCACACGCTCATTCAAAGGATCATCTATATGCAGGCATTGGTTATTTTAACCGTTGTGTAAAAGGGTACTGTACTTTCCACTCCTCGGTTTCTACACCGACGGAGTGGTCACTGTCACTAAAACTTTATAAATATAGACCTCTATCAATGAGGAACAAGGTCAAAAATTTGGTCAAGAAAACCAATATCAGATCCACGGTCAACAAAATTGGAAGGTGGGAAATTGGTCAAGCAAACCAATATCAGATCCAAGGTCGAACTTCCAAGAAAGATCGAACCAGAGGTCAAGAGAGAGAGAGAGAGAGAGAGAGAGAGAGAGAGAGAGAGAGAGAGAGAATCCGGAGCTCAGGCAAAGAGTAGGGATCGACGACTTTGGCATCGTGCATCCACCCTCTTTTGCAACCTTCGAAGCTGCTTTCTGTCTTCTACGGCACTTCTTCATCATCGTGTGGTCCAAGGGCTAAAGTGATCGACTGCAGATCAGACACCTATAGCAATATTTACCCAGGTTAAATAAATTGTACTCCCACATCCTCGTGTAGGATCAAATTATACAAGTTTGTTTGTAAACCAAAGAAGGCAGATTTCGTGTAAACCCCATCTTGAATACATTTTCATTCTTTCGTTTTCTACCACAAACAAGATGGCAACTCTGCTGGGGACATCTTTCTCTTCTGATGAGGAAGTAATTGCTCAACACGATATGGTATCTGTAGGAACCGTGAAGAAGACACTGGTCGTCCAATTCGACCAGTCTGCCTATGAAGACATGCTTCGAACCGGGGGTAGCTCTCACCCTCTCTCCGTCCAAGACAACAGGAAGTTGCGCAAGGTCTGGATGCCCAAGACATCCTCTACCATTCCTGTGGACTCTCCGATCTCTCAGATCTCTCTGACCAATGAGGTTGTAGCATTGCTCCCTCCGTGCCCCGCACATAAAATTCAGTCTCCCGCTACGCGCGGTACAGACGAAACTTCGGGTAAAGCCTCAGCGCTAACCCAGAAGTATCCACTGTGCCCTACGCGTAGAAACCAGTCTTCCGCTACGTGCGGTACAGACAAAACTTTGGGCAAAGCCTCAGCGCTAACCCAGAAGTATCCACTGCGCCCTACGCGTAGAAACTAGTCTCCCGCTACGCGCGGTACAGACAAAACTTCTGATGATGCCTCAGCGCTAAATCGGAAGTACAAATCACGCTCCGTGTGCAAGACAACATCTGACCTCTATGGGGAACCAGATGAGCGCTGTGATCTCCGCAAGGGAAAGCAAGCGGCAGAGTACTCAACTTCTTAGCATTTACACCAGCGAGGGAACAATCTGCCTACCCTCTGGATTACGCGGGAAGCCGATGGCCGACTGAGGACCTCTTCAGCTTTACGCCAGTTTGAGCAAATCTCCAAATTACGCCAGGCGAAGTCCCACGATGTAAAGCAAGCTCAGGTTGCGGAAAGACACCCTCCCCGGGGATTATCCGCCACCCAGATGGCCAACCTTTTGTACACGGGTGGCACAAGGAAGACTACGGCCCTCATCGTCCGCATACCTACCACGACGAATATCACCTCTGAGCAGACGTGTACCTCCATCTCCAAAAGAGTCACGATCAAAAGTTTATCATGTTCATATTACCTCTGATATCGATTGTCATCTCAACTTAACACCCGTACTTAACTCTAAGTACGCCAGTGGTGTTGAGTCCACAAAAATTGCCATATCCATATTACCTCTGAGCAGATGTATGCCTTTATCTCCGATAGAGTCACAAAACATGGAGTTTGTCATGTTCATATTACCTCTGAACAAACCTTCCTAAATTCGGCTATCGATTATCATGTTCATATTACCTCTGATATCGATTGTCATCTCAACTTAACACCCGTACTTAACTCTAAGTGCACTAGTGGTGTTGAGTCCACAAAAATTGCCATGTCCATATTACCTCTGAGCAGATGTATGCCTCTATCCCCGATAGAGTCACAAAATAGGGAGTTTGTCATGTTCATATTACCTCTGAACAAACCTTCCTAAATTCGGCTATCGATTATCATGTTCATATTACCTCTGAACAAACCTTCCTAAATTCGGCTATCGATTATCATGTTCATATTACCTCTGATATCGATTATCATCTCAACTTAACACCCGTACTTAACTCTAAGTACGCCAGTGGTGTTGAGTCCACAAAAACTGCCATATCCATATCACCTCTGAGCAGACGTGTACCTCCATCTCCAAAGGAGTCACGATCAAAAGTTTGTCATGTTCATATTACCTCTGAATAAACTTTCGGCTATCTACTATCTAAGTAGAATAATGATCGGAGCCGAACACCGGTACAACCTAGTGGAGAAGGAATGCTTGGCTCTGATGTTCGCTATCCAGAAGATGCGGCACTATGTCACCGGTCAGACTATTCATATCATCTCCAGGGTCAACCCTCTTCGAGTACTGATGAGCAAGCCAAGTGCTCTTAATTCCCGACTCGCGACTTGGGCGATGCTGTTAACACCATATGACATGGTATACGTCCCGCAGAAGTCCATCAAAGGCCAATCGCTGGCCGACTTTCTAGCTGCTCATCCGATCCCGGAGGCCTCCAAATTATACGAGGGCATTCCCGACGAAGTTGCAGAATGTAATTCCGTAATAGAAAGTGACGCATGGCAACTGTTCTTTGATGGCGCCTCCAGGACTGGTCCCAAGGGAAACGTGGTTTCAGGGGTAGGAATCGTCCTGGTCACTCCTGATAAACTCGTTATCTACCGAGCATATTCTCTTAGCGAGCCATGCTCCAACAATGTGGTAGAGTATAACGCTCTGCTAATCGGGCTCCAAGTCGCCAAAGAGCTGGGGGTCGAGTCCCTGGAAGCTTTCGGTGATTCTCTGCTTATCGTCAATCAAGTCAGGGGAATATATAAAGTCCGGAATCCAGACCTCATCCCCTATCACCAAGCAACGGTCGAGATAGCCATGACATTCAAAGGGTTCTTCCTAGAGCATGTACCTCGATCTCAGAATCTGGAAGCTGATGCCCTAGCCAGTCTAGCTACGGATTTAGCCACTCCTATAAGAAGGCAGAATTCAGTAATCCTTCTTAACAGAGATTTATTATATGTGAAGAACAACTTTCACATAGAACGCAGCTACGCTGTAGACACAGATCCCCCTAGAAGAGACTGGAGAAGTCCCTTCATAGATTTCGTCGCATACGAAATCTTGCCGGAGGACCCCAAAGAAGCAGTATCCGTCAAAAGACGATCATTACGCTTCTACTTCGATGCATCTTCATAATGCCTATATCGCCGGACCTACGACGGACTGCTATTGAGATGTCTCTCTGGCGACGAAGCACAACAGATTATTCGGGAAGCTCACGACGGCGTATGCGGAGCACATCAGCCCGGTCCTAAGCTACAGGATCGTATCAAGAGAATGGGCTATTACTGGCCTACTATGATCGCAGACGTGATCAACAATGCAAGATAATGCAGAGCCTGTCAGGTTCATGCAGACTTCATACATCAACCATCTGAATATCTATATCCTACGGTTGCATCCTGGCCTTTCGAAGCATGGGGTATGGATATCATTGGTCCTATTCACCCGTCTTCTTCCAGAGGTCACCGGTTTATACTGGCCATCACGGATTACTTCTTCAAATGGGCAGAGGCGATCCCTCTTGCTGAGGTAAAGGTGTCTAATATAATCAGCTTCATCAAGCATCACGTTATTTATCGCTTTGGGGTACCCCGGAGGATAATTTACGACAATGGGCCTCAGTTTATCAGCCAAGCATTTTACCGATTTTGCGATAAAAATCGGATACATAATATTGCCTCTACGGCATATTATCCAGCTACTAATGGTTTGGCGGAAGCTTTCAACAAAACCATTATCAAACTCTTGAAGAAGTTCGTCTCTTCAAACAAAAGAGATTGGAATGAGAAGCTGGGCGAATGTCTCTGGGCATACCGCACAACGGTACAAATACCGACAGGTTATACCCCATTTTTACTGGTCTACGGGAGCAAAGCAGTTCTCCCTATTGAAATCCAGATCCCGTCACTCAGGATAGTCGTGACTAATGAGCTGACTCAAGAAAAGAATGACCTGTTAAGGCTTCAAAAGCTAGAAGGATTAGACGAGAAATGCCTCCAAGCTCAATAGCACATTGCGCTCTACCAAGCTCGCATTTCCAGAGCTTTCAATCATAAAGTAAAGGAAAGAGTGTTCAAAGTCGACGAGCTAGTTTTAGCCGTAAGAAGGCCGATGATTCTTACTCACAGGAGTAAAGGCAAATTCCAGCCCAAGTGGGAAGGCCCTTATGTGATCGAGACAACGTTCTCAAGCGGCACTTACAGGTTAGCCCAGCCTAATAGAGACCTGTTAATGGCTCCTATCAACGGTAAATTCCTGAAAAGATGAAAGATCTTCCCCGGCTTGCCGTGAAGATCGGGAGTCAGCGTCCACGACATCCTCCTGGAATGTGTCGCATGGGAGAAAGCCGAGATGGGATAATCTCTCGACATCGTTGGCAGATACAAGACCACACTCTCGGCGGGGAAAACCCAGGGTTCCCTCTTGGGCTTCGTCTGGGACCGTTTGTCAATCTTGTCCCCAAAGAGAAAAGCCGGCTTGATGTACTGGTCCCCGTCTATGTACGTCAGGGGCTCCCCATTAATCATGTTCAGCAACGTCCGTTCGCCCTGAGCCGATATCAAGATCTTCCATCCTTCAGGATACTAGGGTCCGGAGATAGGAAATATTACGTGGGACAGATCCTCCAGATAGTTTGAGTGCAGCATCCCGGCAGCGGAACCCATCACCTCGGCCAGTGGAGACTCATGCAAGTTAACTGCAAAAGTGCAAGGAAAACACGTCATTACAAATCTTGCAACATAAAGACCAAGAAATGATAGTCTGTGCTTTACGCCAAGACTGTACAAAATTTGGTTATTTTATGTCGGAAGTCACATCCAAAAGCGTAATTGGCGGTATACAATCCATGCTTTACGCCAGACTGCCAAAATTCTAGTTATTACGCTGGAGGTTCCATCCACAAGCGTAAAACTAAAATTTTATAGTATACACCAAGTTTTCGGCAGTCAGAGCTTTTACGCTCAAAACTGTGAAAATATGGAGTTTTTACGCTGGCACATTAGAAATGTGGGCTTAAAAGATGAAAACATCTCCGTGCGTCATCTTCCTCAAAGAGGCTATCAGCACAGAAGACGACCTAGCGCGGTCACGTTCAACGTGTGCGAAGGATTTTTCGTCATTCTTTGTCATCCCAAAGGCTCTACCTCTAAGGCCGGGTGCGCTACTCGTCGGCGGGATACTTCGCTCAGAAGAACGTTCACCTTGCCCGACCGAAGACTCTCTCGCTGGGGCAGAAGAACGAGAAGAAGAACCTATACTCTTTCCCTTAGCGGAGGGGATTTGTTTCGGCGCCATTTCTGAAAACTCGGAATGCTCGAAGAAAGAACGAGAGGAAAAACTCAAACAGTCGAAGGCTCTCTTTCGCAGAAGACGGATGAAAAGTTTTTCTCTCAAAAGTTTGGGATATATATAGAGTTCGGGTCGACTCCTCGAATCCTCGGACGGACTCCTCGAAACCCCAACCAAATCTCACAATTAATATTTGGTTATGATTGGGTCCTACGTCAGCCTATTATTCAGAGAAGGCGGACAATCAGCGAATTCGAAAAGTTTTTCGCGCAAAGCAGGTCAGCGGTTCCTACGCTAAGGAGATTTCTACGCTCGACAGTAACAGATCTACGATTTTTTCGCTCGCAAGCTATAAGTCTATGGTTTTACGCCCGGATGCCTTTATGCTCGGTAGCTTTTATGCTCGAGAGGCTACAAACCTACGATTTTACGCTCAGCAGATACCAAATCAATGATCTCACGCTCGGTGGTGCTTAGTTTACGCTCAGAAGCAACAGATCCGCAACTTCACGCTCAGAGAAATTTTCTTTTCAGAAGCTACAAATCTACAGTTCTACGCTAAGGAGCTTTCTACGCTCGACAGCTACGAATCTACGGCTTTATGTTCGACGGCTACAAGTCGGGTTTTTTACGCCCAAATGCCTTTGTGCTCAGTAGCTTTTATGCTCGAGAGGCTACAAACCTACGACTTCATGCTCAGGAACCACAAGTCTATGATTTCACGCTCGATGGTGTTTAGTTTACGCTCAGAGGCTACAGACTAATGATTTCACGCTCCATGACTTCCCGCACATCTGAAAGATACGCCGGCCAGATTGTGCGTACATTTGAACGTTCCTCAAGGCGATCAATTGCAAAGAGTTCACACAGAAGATACTCGTTCTTGACCTCAAGATATCCCAAGTACCCAAAGCATACAGAGTTCTACATCAAAAAATTACTCTTTTTCATTGGTTGATTCGAAGTTCATCCAGACTCCAGTCTGAATATCCCGTCTATCAAGATGGCAACTCAGTTGACAGCCATTTCTTGACCCTGTTCCAAGGAATTTTTGAGAAATCATTTTTGAAGACAAAGTTTGAACAAAAATTCTATTCATCAGAAGTAAAAACAACAGTTCAGAGCTCTACGCGGTTCCTCAGTCCTAGCAGCAGGACAGTTCTAAATGTTCAAAATACTCAAACAGCGTTCAATGGACTATTCGCTATGCGCAAAAGGACAGGACCTAGCACTCTTTCTAAACAGAGTCGGCGTAAAGAATCAGACG
Source organism: Iris macrosiphon (assembly GCA_036927795.1). Lineage (NCBI taxonomy): Eukaryota > Viridiplantae > Streptophyta > Magnoliopsida > Asparagales > Iridaceae > Iris > Iris macrosiphon. The sequence continues at coordinate 130,518,254 of JAYESA010000010.1, read as the reverse complement.
TGTCGAAGCTACACATATTCAGACTTCACAGCAACGTATGGCAAGATGATCATATGAAGAAGCAAGACAATTTTATTAAAAGATTAAAGTCATGATTACATATGAGGGAAATCCAATCTACAAGGGTTTTTCTTCATGTTCGTGATTACATCTGAGGGAAACTCCGTCGACAAAAGGGCTTCCTCATCATAGTCTGAAGATCGCACCAAGAAGCTATTTTGACAGATTCTCACATTGGTGACGATCTTCCTCTTCTTCCAAGAAGATGATCAGTGGTGGGAGGATACAAAACTGGGCATAGACCCATCCTCCAACAGAAAAGCAGGGTACTGCTTTCCTATGCCTAACGCCATGGCAGATTAAGTTGAGGTATTTTACCCAACTCAATACCCGAGGTCAGAGCTAGTTGCTGCTCTTATCCCCGGAGGTAACGGAGAATGCGCCACTTGCAAGCGGTGTGGTCTAATATGACCCTTCCCTTCTCCTGAGGGAACCGCCATATAAAGTTGCTGGTTATCCCGAGCAAGGGAGGCTAAGATATCCTTCCATGATCTATCATTGCAGTGGACACTTGCTCGAAGACGCCGTCTTTTTCGGCTCCTTACACGCTGGAAGAAAATGATCTCATTCTTTCTCAGGTCAACCCGACGAACTCCGGCGATCATCTCTGTGTGGTGATGGGAATGTGGGGAGAATGGGTTAACCCCCCAGCCTTTTTATAGGCGAAAGAGATCACACCGGTCCCCAATAAATCCGCCATAAAGTCAGCATCGACCGTTTTAATGCTCCATTCAGAAATGTTTCGAGTTACGAGGAGCGGTTCATGCTTCATTCAAAGCGTTCCAAATTCCGAGGAATTTGAAAGCTTTGAAGGGGGTCTTATAGAAGCATAAAAAATATGCCGGATGGCTATACGCAGCATATTGATGCAGAGCAGCATAAACAGAGGCCTTCAGAGCCATCAAGCATGCAACAAAGCTTTTTCCGCTAAATACTGTGAAATATAAGCGCAAAGGACCATCCGCGTAAGGCAGTACGTCCAGGATGCTTCAGCGTAAACAGGGTTCTTCGTCGCCTCCTAGGCGTAAAAACCTATCCTCTTTGAAGTGTACGAGAGACGCTTCGTATTCTCCGAAGTGAACCTGTCAGATCCTGCAAATGAACCTGTCAGACCCTGCAATGAACCTGACGTCTGGACTTCTGACAAAGGGATACTACACGGCTACCCAGACGATGGCTATAATGATGGCACAGCACTGCGACCCAGGCTGTCATTTACCGCCATCTCCTTTGCGTAAACTACTTTTACGTGCACAAAGGGATATGCTGTCTTATTTTACACAGGTATACATGAGCTGTTTATGCTCCACAGTAGACAAACCGCCTGCCACATCAAAAACTGCACTTCGTACGGGGCTTAAGGCACGTCTCTACGTCCAATGCACTGAGCGATGATAGTTGCTCGAGGCACGTCTCTACGTCTAATGCACAGAGCGGTGACAGTTTCTCGAGGCACGTCTCTGCGACTGATGCACAGAAGGGCTGCAGACCTTCAAAAATATGCCTCCGTATTTAATACACAGGATGGTGGCAAATCTCGGCATTTAATGCAAGAGATTTGATTATATCTTCAAAAGTCGTAATTCCGGCTAAGACGTCCACATCAGCACTCCGGCACGGTACGCAGCGGCTTCTATGCCCATTCAGCTCCTGTGCTCACTCGACTTCTATGCCCATTTGGCTTCTATGTCCACTCGGCCTCTACGACCACTCGGCTTCTACGTCCACTCGGCCTCTATGACCACTCGGCTTCTACGCCTATTTTCGGCTTCTATGCCTACTTGGCTTCTACGCCATGGTGACAGACATTGGCTTCTACGCCTACCTCTTCTACACAAGGGATACCTACCTACGTGGCTTCTATGCCGTGATCTTCGTAGCGATTATATACGTTTTGTCCCTTAGTTGGACCCGCGTCACACGCTCATTCAAAGGATCATCTATATGCAGGCATTGGTTATTTTAACCATTGTGTAAAAGGGTACTGTACTTTTCACTTCTCGGTTTCTATACCGACAGAGTGGTCACTGTCACTAAAACTCTATAAATAGAGACCTCTATCAATGAGGAACAAGGTCGGAAAATTGGTCAAGAAAACCAATATCAGATCCACGGTCGACAAAATTGGAAGGTTGGAAATTGGTCAAGCAAACCAATATCAGATCCAAGGTCGAAATTCCAAGAAATATCGAACCAGAGGTCAAGAAAGAGAGAGAGAGAGAGAGAGAGAGAGAGAGAGAATCCGGAGCTCAGGCAAAGAGTAGGGATCGACGACTTTGGCATTGTGCATCTATCCTCTTTTGCAACCTTCGAAGCTGCTTCCTGTCTTCTACGGCACTTCTTCATCATCGTGTGGTCCAAGGGCTAAAGTGATCAACTGCAGATCAGACACCTATAGCAATATTTACCCAGGTTAAATAAATTGTACTCCCACATCCTCGTGTAGGATCAAATTGTACAAGTTTGTTTGTAAACTAAGGAAGGCGGGTTTCGTGTAAACCCCATCTTGAATACATTTTTATTCTTTCATTTTCCACCACAAACAAAGACAAATTAGGTCAACGCATTAACTATCACTCATAAAATTATATTCTTATGCTTCGTTTGGATCGCACAGGATTTACTACCTAAATATGATAAAATAGCAACATTTTTAGCGACGTCATAATAAATCGTCGCTAAAATTAAAGACTTGAGCGACTCCTAAAATAAATGTCGCTATACGTCGCTATTGGCGACTCATACCGATGTTTAGTGACTGTTGTTTGTGGTATTAAATGAAAGAATGAAAAATGTATTCAGGATGGGGTTTATACGAAACCCGCCTTCTTTGGTTTACAAACAAACTTGTACAATTTGATCCTATACGAGGATATGGGAGTACAATTTATTTAATCTGGGTAAATATTGCTATAGGTGTCTGATCTGCAGTCGATCACTTTAGCCCTTGGACCACACGATATTGAAGAAGTGCCGTAGAAGACAGGAAGTAGCTTCGAAGGTTGCAAGAGAGGGTGGATGCACGATGCCAAAGTCGTCGATCCCTGCTCTCTGCCTGAGCTCCGGATTCTCTCTCTCTCTCTCTTTCTCTCTTGACCTCTGGTTCGATCTTTCTTGGAAGTTCGACCTTGGATCTGATATTGGTTTCTTGACTAATTTTCTGACCCCTTTTTTCTCATTGATAGAGGTCTCTATTTATAGAGTTTTGGTGACAGCGACCACTCCGTCGGTGTAGAACCCGAGGAGTGAAAAGTACAGCACCCTTTTACACAACGGTTAAAGTAACCAATGCCTGCGTATAGATGATCCTTTGAATGAGCGTGTGATGCGGGTCCAACTAAGGGACAAAATGCGTATAATTGCTACGAAGATCACGGCGTAGAAGCCACGTAGGTAGGTATCCATTGTGTAGAAGAGGTTGGCATAAAAGCCAAATGGTTATCAAACCGGCATAGAAGTCGAATAGACGTAGAAGCCGAACAGGCGTAGAAGCCGAGTGGTCATAGAGGCCGAGCAGGCGTAGAAGCCGAGTGGTAGTAGAGGCCGAGCAGGCGTAGAAGTCGAATGGTCATAGAGGCCGTGCAGGCGTAGAAGCTGAATGGTCATAAAGGCCGAGCAGGCGTAGAAGTCGGATGAGCGTAGAAGCAGCTGAGTACCGTGCCAGAGTGCTGATAGGGACGTCTTAGCCGAAATTACGGCTTTTGAAGATATAATCAAATCTCTTGCATTAAATGCCGAGATTTGCCCCCATCCTGTGTATTAAATGTGGAGGCGTGTCTTTGAAGGTCTGTAACCCCTTCTGTGCATCAGTCGCAGAGACGTACCTTGAGAAACTGTCACCGCTCTGTGTTAGACGTAGAGACGTGCCTCGACCCCGTACGGAGTGCAGCTTTTGATGTGGCAAGCGGTTTGTCTACTGCAGAACGTAAAACAGCTCATGTCTGCCTGTGTAAAACAAGGCAGCGTATCCCTTAATGCTTATAAAAGAAGTTTACGCAAAGGGGATGGCGGTATTTGACAGCCTGGGTCGCAGTGTTGTGTCATCATTATAGCCGTCATCTGGGTAGTCGAGCCGTATCCCTTTGTCAGAAGTCCAGACATCAGGTTTATTGCAGGATCTTCATTACAGGGTCTGACAGGTTCACCTCGGAGAATACGAAGCATCTTTTGTACACCTCAATGTTGCGTCTGAAAGAGGATGAGTTTTATGCCCTGGAGGCGATGAAGTACCCTATTTACGCTGAAGCTGCTTGGACGTACTGCCTTACGCGGATGGTCCTTTGAGCTTTCATATTTTATGCTGCATTTTAGCGGAAAGAGCTCTGTTGCACGCTTGATGGCTCTGAAGGATTCTGCTTACGCTGCTCTGCATCAATATGCCGCGTATAGTCATCCGGCATATTTTTTATGCTTCTAAAAGACCCCCTTCAAAGCTTTCAAATTCCTCGGAATTTGGAACGCTTTGAATGAAGCATGAACCGCTCCTCGTGACTCGAAACATTTTTGAATGGAGCGTTAAAACGGTCGATGCTGACTTTATGGCAGATTTATTGGGGACCGGTGTGACCTCTTTCGCCTATAAAAAGGCTGAAGGAGTTAACCTGTTCTCCCCACATTCCTATCACCACGCAGAGATGATCGCCGGAGTTTGTCGGGTCGATCTGAGGAAGAAGGAGATCATGTTCTTCCAGCGTGTAAGAAGCCGAAAAAGACGGCATCTTCGAGCAAGTGTCCACTGCAACGATGGATCATGGAAGGATATCTTAGCCTCCCTTGCTCGGGATAATCAGCAACTTTGTATGGTGGTTCTTCGGGAGAGACGAAGAATCATATTTTACCATGCTGCTTGCAAGTGGCGCCTTCTCCAGCTACCTCTGGTGATGAGAGGCAGACAGACCGGCTAGAGTGGTGGTGGTCTGTAGGAAAGCAGAATTACCCTGCTTTCCTTCTGTTGGAGGATGGGTCATATGCCCAGTTTTGTATCCTCCTGCCACTGATCATCTTTTTCGGAGAAGAGGAAGGCCGTCACCAACTCGAGAACCTGTCAAAACAGCTTCTTGGTGCGATCTTCAGACGACGATGGGAAAGCCCTCCTGTCGACGGAGTTTCCCTCAGTTGTAATCATGAAAATGAAGAAAAAACCCTTATAGATTGGATTTCCCTCATATGTAATCATGACTTTAATCTTTAATAAAATCGTCTTTCTTCTCCGTATGTGATCGTTTTGCCATACGTTGCTGTGAAGTCTGAATATGTGTAGCTTCGACACGTCTGATTCTTTATGACGACTCTGTTAAAAGAGTGCTAGGTCCTATCCTTTTGCGCATAGCGGATAGTCCATAGAATGCTGTTGAGCATTTTGAACGTTTAGAACTGTCCTGTTGCTAGGACTGAGGAACCGCGTAGAGCTCTGAACTGTTGTTTTTACTTCTGATGAACAAAATTTTTGTTCAGACTTCGTCTTCAAGAATGATTTCTCAAAAATCCCTTGGAACAGGGTCGAGAAATGGCTGTCAAACTGAGTTGCCATCTTGATAGACGAGATATTCAGACTGGAGTCTGGATGATCCTCCAATTCGACCCGAGAAGAGTTATTTCTCAATGCTTGAACTCTGTATGCTTCGGATACTTTGGATATATTGAGGTCAAGAAGGAGTATCTTCTGTGTGAACTCCTGTAATCGACCGCCTTGCTGTTCGGATATGCGGAAAGTCAGAGATCAGTAGTGTAGATGAGCTAAAAATCCTCAGTTCGTAGCCTATTGAGCGTAGAAAGCCACCGAGCGTGAGATCATCAATTTGGTATCTGCTGAGCGTAAAGTCGTAGATTTGTAGCCTCTCGAGCATAAAAGCTACCGAGCACAAAGGCATCCGGGCATAAAACCATAGACTTGTAGCTTGCGAGTATAAAACCATAGATCTGTTGCTGTCGAGCGTAGAAAGCTCCTTAGCGTAGAACTGTATATTTGTAGCCTGTGAATAAAAGAAATCTTCTGGGCATAAGGTTGCGGATCTGTTGCCTCCGAGCGTAAACTAAACGCCATTGAGCGCGAGATCATCGATTTGGTATCTGCTGAGCGTAAAATCGTAGGTTTGTAGCCTCTCGAGCATAAAAGCTATCGAGCACAAAGGCATCCGGGCATAAAACTATAGACTTGTAGCTTGCGAGCCTAAAATCGTAGATCTGTTGCTGTCGAGCGTAGAAAGCTCTTTAGCATAGGAACCGCTGACCTGCTTTTGCACGAAAAACTCTTCGAATTTGCTGACTGTCCGTCTTTCGAGAGTAATGGGCTGACGTACATAACCAAATATTTAATTTATGAGATTTGGTTGGGGTTTCGAGGAGCCCATCTGAGGATTCGAGGAGTCGATCCGAACTCTATATATATCCCAAGCTTTTGAGAGAAAAACTTTTTATCCGTCTTCTGCGAAAGAGAGCCTTCGATTGTTTGAGTTTTCCCCTCGTTCTTTCTCCGAGCACTCCGAGTTTTCAGAAATGGCGCCAAAATAAACCCCCTCCACCAAGGGAAAGAGCACAGGCTCTTCTTCTTGTTCTTCTGCCCCAGCGAGAGAGTCTTCGGTCGGGCAAGGTGAACTTTCTTCTGAGCGAAGGCTCCTGCCGACGAGTAGCGCACCCGGCCTTAGAGGTATAGCCATTGGGGATGACAAAGAACGACAAAAAATCCTTTGCACACGTTGAACGTGACCGTGCTAGGTCGTCTTCTGTGCTGATAGCCTCTTTGAGGATGATGACGCACGGAGACATTTTTATCTTTTATGCCCCACATTTCTAATGTGCCAGCGTAAAAACTCTATATTTTTCGCAGTTATGAGCGTAAAAGCTCTGACTGCCGAAAACTTGGTGTATACTATAAAATTTTAGTTTTACGCTTTGGATGGGACCTCCAGCGTAATAACTAGAATTTTGGCAGTCTGGCGTAAAGCACAGACTGTATACCGCCAATTACGCTTCAGGATGTGACTTTCGGCGTAAAATAACCAAATTTTGTACATTCTTGGCGTAAAGCACAGACTGTCGTTTCTTGGTCTTTGCGTTTGCAAGATTTGTAATGACGTATTTTCCTTGCACTTTTGCAGTTAACTTGCATGAGTCTCCACTGGCTGAGGTGATGGGTTCTGCTGCCGGGATGCTGCATTCGAACTACCTGGAGGATCTGTCGCACGTGACATTTCCTATCTCCGGACCCCAGTATCCTAAAGGAAGGGGGATCTTGATATCGGCTCAGGGCGAGCGAATGCTGCTGAGCATGATCAACGGGGAGCCCCTAACGTACGTAGACGGGGAGCAGTACATCAAGTCGGCCTTTCTCTTTGGGAATATGATAGACAAACAGTCCCAGACGAAGCCCAAGAGAGAACCCTGGGTTTTCTCCGCCGAGAGCGTGGTCTTGTATCTACCCATGATGCCGAAAGATTATCCCATCTCGACTTTCTTCCATGCCACACATTCCAGGAGGATGTCGTGGACGCTGACTCCCGATCTTCATGGCAAGCCGGGAAAGATCTTTCACCTGAAAGGAGCTGACCAGGGGTCGTTTGTCAGCTGCCCTTCTGGCGTCGTGATGTTGTTCAGGGGACTGTGCCCGGGCAGCGTCCCGAGTGAAGACAGTTCAGTGATCGAGCCGGTCCAATTGCCGACTTTCTGCAATAACTTCATGGTGCGAGGGAGGGTATACCCCAAAGAGAATCCTCGGTGCAATGGGTGGATCACCCCAGCAAACCTCCGATGGACTTGCCTAGTTGACTGGGCTCTGAAGCATTTTCGGAGAGAGCTGGAGGTCATAGGACTGTATGCTGCCGTGAGCGCGATGAGTGTTGGGTTGCCTCCCAACCCCAACCTGTTTCTGGCACTGATGGAGCGATACATTTCGCTCACCGGGACCTTCGCCACTCCACTGGGGGAGTTAGGGTTGGCCCTCCACGAAATGGCAGCGATCTTGAGACTTCCGATGGGGGATACTCCGTATGAAGAGTATGTTCCCACCAACCGGGAGTTAGAGGACTCGGACCCTCGGGTTGTAGAGGTGTATCAGGAGCTGATGTGCCACTATTTTGCGTGCACTACTTTTTATAATGAGCCTTCTGATTTGGCTCACACCACTAAGTGGATGTCCTACCTCTTCTTCCACCGGGTCAGGGCCGTCAAGTCGGAGAAAGTTTCGGGGGGCAAGAATGAGCCCGTGAACTATTTGGGCGTGCTCAGTGCCCAGGTCGTCGAGGATCTTATGGAGGAGGCTAAAGCACCAGATCAGTTTCTCAATGACGGGGTAGGAAAGTACCCTGAAGGCACCAAGGCCTATAGTTACTTGAGGCACTGCCGCAGGCCTTTGTCTGAGAAAGCCAAGCTGGCTGGCTTTCTCTCCCTATGGCTGCGTCGAGTAGTAGTGCCCGGCATCGCGTCCCCGGACCGCATTCACCGGAACATCCTTTGGCCCGCCGTTCGTCTGGTGTTCAGGGCAAGACTGGGATTGCTCCTTGCCATGGTGTGCCGTATACAGGCTGGCCTGAGAGCCATGACTGACGGACTGCTCGTCGATGAAGCTCGACGTGATAGCTTTCCCCGGATAGAGTTACCATACCTGTACTTGATGGGATGGTTAATCCTCCACAACCCCAGGGTGATGTCTCCCGGCCCTGGTAGTAGCGCGGGGGGTAGTTTCTTGCTGAACTACAAGGACTCCCTCTGGAACGTGAACACAGTCTTAGACTGTCGGCTGGCGCTAAGCCTCGGTCACTGCTGAAAGCTCCTCTGCACTGTCCCCTTTATACATCACAATCAGTCGAGGATTAGGCTTGAGGATTTAGGTGGAGAAAGGACCAATCTTTCTTCGAAAGCTTTTAATTGGTTGGTCTGCATCAGACCCTCCTATCTGCTATACAGAAGCGAAGATCATTGCTTCTTCGAGCCTTACTTGCCCAGTCGGTTCGCCAGGCAGTTTGGGTACGATCAGCTGCACGTGGGCAATGCCATCACCAGCTTCAGGTCCAGGGGCGGACTCATTGATGGAGCCAGAGGATGGCGGTATTTCATCATGGGCTGCACGGGAGCGATCTTCATTATGTCGGTCGCCACCCTCTCCACGGAGCTGCGCATCCTCCATTCGTACGCTCAGTTCTACGTGGCGATCAACACCTTCCATCGTGATTTTGATATTCGTGGAAGCTTTAGGGTGCCTTCTCCCAAGCCTGGGAGAAGAATCAAAGTCCCCTCGGTTTAATCTGACGAGGGTGAGGAGTCTGTCACTCTGGATGAGCCTCTGGTGTTGGTGCCGAGGTGTGAAGTGCCTCCGCCTGCGGGGGCTTTGGCGGTCTCTGGGAAGTGAAGGGCTCCTGCTTCGAAGCAGACTTCCCCTCGCCAGAGGAAGAAGAAGATGGTTAATCGCCCTCTCCGGATTCCTGGCATTGAGGCTCCTAGAGAGGAACCTGCTGCCTCTCCTGTTGAGGATGTCTCTTTGATTGGAGGTTCCCCGTCTCTCGGAGAGGGACCCGCAGTTTCGGCTGGCGGCGTCGGAGAACTCCTGCTTGAGGCTGCCGTTGTTGCCACTGTCTCCGGTAGTGGAATGAAATCGCCTGCATGGCCGAGGCAAATGGAAGAATCTTTCCCTAGACCGGCAACGGATGCAACTCCTGCCGCATCCGTGAGCATGACCAGCGAGGTTCCAGCTGACGAACCTCGACCGCATCTTGGTGAAGGCTTGGTAGAGTTCCTGGCGATGTCGGTTGTCCCACCTCCTTCTCCAGGTATGACAGTTCGTATTACGTCATTAAGGCATGATATAGCTACATCGGCTGCAGACGCGGCATATATACAGTTGGCTACGGGTAAAGGTCATCTTTATGTCTCCTCTCAGAAAGATTACTTTCATATTGATATCAACTTTCTTTTCCTCTTCTCAGGGGATGGCGTCCACGGGAAGTATGGCCCTGAAGCATCTTCTGGCTCTGCTCGGGCTCCTGACGATGATACGGAGGCGTTCGACTTCGAAGAGGAAATACCTTCGGGGGCCAGCTCGCCCGGAGTAGTTTCGTCACCTCAAGAGGAGGACGAACCCGTCATCGTCACCTCGCCTCTAGCGAGTATGCCGATGACTTCGACCGTCGTTGTCGCACCTTCTTCGGTCGTACCACCTGTCGAGGCGGCGGCTGTGGCCACCTCGTCTGCAATCATTCCTGGAGGGAAACTCGCCAATATCGCAGCCACTCCTGGCGTCCAACCAGATCTGGTTGCGCTGATCGAGCTGTATACCAGCCTCTTTTACACCAGTTTGAACACGCTGATATCAATGGTGTTGGCGAAGAACCTAGACTTTGATCGTCTGAAGAAGGCTTCCCAGTTTTTGATTGGGGCGGTCAGGGAGTTTGGCGATTCTGGGGTAGCTGACGCCCTGGAGGCGATGGTTAATGGGTTGGAGCGACCTATTAACGAATACTTGCAGCTGACTCAGGGCAGTTTTGAAGCTGAGGTCCAGGCCAGATATGACTCCATGACTGTGCGGCTTACCAAATAGCTGGAGAGCCTAGATAACTCCATCAAAGCACATAAGCTGGAGATGGATAAAAGAAAAGCTGTCGTGGAGGAGGCTCTTGCTCTTCAGACGAAGTGCCAATCCGAGCATGAAGGGAATGCAGCGAGGGCTCACAAGTTGAAGGAGAAACTCGCTCAGGCAGAGGAGTGGACTTCTCAGTCGTTGGCAGGTCTAGACGTAGCGACTAGTCGACTGAGCACAGCGTGACGAGACGTGGAGCGTACAGAAGCTGCCCGAGCTGGCTCTCTTCGGGCAAGGGACAAACTGTCCTTTACGAACAATCCCGAGGCACGGCTGGAACAGGCCCGCTCTGATGCCTTGGTTTCCAGGGACGAGAGGGTGGCTGCACTGGCGAAGCTGATTCACGATCTGACCGCTCCCCCACAATGATGTGCCCTTTCTTTTTTTTGCTTCCCCAATATAATTCTGCTCTTTTCAGGAATAAATAAAGCAAATCTTTTCTAACTTTGTGGACCCATCATTTCGGAATGTAAGTGACAGGTTTAGGCGAGAGTGATATCAGCGGTAGTATGAACATGATAGACTCTCGATAAACTTTTAGCAGGACATATCTATTCAGAGGTCACACGGACATGATAGAATATGACCTAACTAGTTTCGTTCTGGAAGTAGTTTGGTCAGACTTTGAGATTCTCGCTATATTCGACTTGAGCAGAGGAGGTTAAGCTCTTCAGGAATTTACCGTTGATAGGAGCCATTAACAGGTCTCCATTAGGCTGGGCTAACCTATAAGCGCCGTTCGAGAACGTTGTCTCGATCACATAAGGGCCTTCCCACTTGGGCTGGAATTTGCCTTTACTCCTGTGAGTAAGAATTATCGGCCTTCTTACGGCTAAAACTAGCTCGCCGACTTTGAACACTCTTTCCTTTACTTTATGATTCAAAGCTCTGAAAATGCGTGCTTGGTAGAGCGCGATGCGCTGTTGAGCTTGGAGACATTTCTCGTCTAATCCTTCTAGCTCTTGAAGCCTTAGCAGGTCGTTCTTTTCTTGGGTCAGCTCATTAGTCACGGCTATCCTGAGCGACGGGATTTGGATTTCAATGGAAAGAACTGCCTCGCTTCCGTAGGCCAGTGAAAATAGGGTACAACCTGTCGGTGTTTGTACTGTTGTACGGTATGCCCAGAGACATTCGCCCATCTTCTCATTCCAGTCTCTTTTGTTTGAAGAGACGAACTTCTTCAAGAGCTTGATAATAGTTTTGTTGAAAGCTTCCGCCAAACCATTAGCAGCTGGATAATATGCCGTAGAGGCAATATTTTGTATCTGATTTTTATCGCAAAATTGATGAAACGCTTGGCTGATGAACTGAGGCCCGTTGTCATGGATTATCCTTCGGGGAATCCCAAAGCGATAAATGACTTGATGCTTGATGAAGCTGATTACGTCATACGCCTTTACCTCAGTAAGAGGGATCGCCTCTGCCCATTTGGAGAAGTAATCCGTCATGGCCAGTATGAACCGGTGGCCTCTGGAAGAAGACGGGTGAATAGGACCAATGATATCCATACCCCATGCTTTGAAAGGCTAGGATGCAACCGTAGGATATAGATATTCAGACGGTTGATGTATGAAGTCTGCATAAACCTGACAGGCTCTGCATTGTCTTGCATAGTTGATCGCGTCTGTGATCATAGTGGGCCAGTAATAGCCCATCCTCCTGATACGATCCTGTAGCTTAGGACCAGGCTGATGCGCTCCGCATATGCCGTCGTGAGCTTCCCGGATAACCTGCTGTGCTTCGTCGTCAGAGAGACATCTTAATAGCAGTCCGTCGTAGGTCCGGCGATACAGGCATTATGAAGATGCATCGAAGTAGAAGCGTAATGATCGTCTTTTGACGGATACAGCTTCTTTGGGGTCCTCCGGCAAGATTCCGTATGCGACAAAATCTATGAAGGGACTTCTCCAGTCTCTTCTAGGGGGATCCGTGTTCACAGCGTAGCTGCATTCTATGTAAAAGTTGTTCTTTACGCAGAATAAATCTCTGTTAAGAAGGATTACCGAATCATGCCTTCTTATAGGAGTGGCTAAATTCGCAGCTAGACTGGCTAGGGCATTAGCTTCCAGGTTCTGAGATTGAGGTACTTGCTCTAGGAAGAACCCTTTGAATGTCATGGCTATCTCGACCATTGTCTGGTGATAGGGGATGAGGTCTGGATTCCGGACTTCATATATTCCCCTGACTTGATTAACGATAAGCAGAGAATCACCGAAAGCTTCCAGGGACTCGACTCCCAGCTCTTTAGCGACTTGGAGCCCGATTAACAGAGCGTTATATTCTGCCACATTGTTGGAACATGGTTCGTTAAGAGAATATGCTCGGTAGATGATGAGTTTATCAGGAGTGACCAGGACGATTCCTACCCCTGAAACCACGTTTCCCTGGGGACCAGTCCTGGAGGCGCCGTCGAAGAACAGTTGCCATACGTCACTTTCCATTATGGAATTATATTCTACAACTTCGTCGGAAATGTCTTCGTATAATTTGGAGGACTCCGGGATCGGATGAGCAGCTAGGAAGTCGGCCAGCGCTTGGCCTTTGATGGACTTCTGCAGGACGTATACCATGTCATATGGTGTTAACAGCATCGCCCAAGTTGCGAGCCGGGAATTAAGAACACATGGCTTGCTCATCAGTACTCGAAGAGGGTTGATCCTGGAGATGATATGGATAGTCTGGCTGGTGACATAGTGCCGCATCTTCTGGATAGCGAACATCAGGGCCAAGCATTCCTTCTCCACTGGGTTGTACCGATGTTCGGCTCCAACCATCATCCTGTAGATAGCCTGTTCATGCCCCACATCATTCTTCTGCGCGAGAAGAGCTCCTAGCGAATGATCCATTGCTCGAACGTATAGCAAGAATGGTCTTCCCATAATGGGAGGCACCAGAACCAGCAGATTGGTGAGGTAGCGTTTGATATCCCCGAATGCTTGCTGACAGGTTTCGTCCCATACGAAGGATACTCCTTTCTTCATGAGATGCAAAAAGGGCTGACATCTTCCCGAGAGGTTGGATATGAACCCCCGAATATGAGCCAGACGACCTTGAAATCCCCGGAGTTCCCTCAGATTGCGGGGCGGTCGCATTTCTACGATGGCTTGGACTTTGTCAGGGTCCACTTGGATGCCTTTGGCGGTAATGACAAATCCCAGGAATTTGCCACTAGATACACCCAGAAAGGACTTCGTAGGGTTCATCTTGAGTTGATGTTGGCGCATTAACTCGAATATCGTCTTCAAGTCTTGAATATGATCATTTTTGAGGCAACTCTTGACGGCTATGTCGTCCACGTAACATTCTACTGTTTTGCATAAATGCTCATGGAATATGCTACTCATAACCCGTTGGTATGTAGCCCCGGTGTTCTTGAATCCGAAGGGCATGACCGTATAGCAATATACTCCCAACGGGGTCCGGAAGGCAGTGTGCTTCGTCTTCAGGATGCATCTTGATCTGATTGTATCCTGAGAATTCGTCCATGAAAGACATGCGTTCAAAACCACAGGTGTTGTCGATTATGATGTCCGTAATGGGAAGAGGGAACTCATCCTTGGGGCAGGCTGCATTCAGATCTTGGTAATCAATGCAGATACGTATTTTCCTATTTTTCTTTATGACTGGGACAACGTTGGCGACCCAGTCGGGATGTTGTTCTTTCCGGATGAAACTGCAGGCTATCAATTTCTTGACTTCAGCTTCGATGGCGTCCATCATATCCGGGCGGAACCGGCGTTGGTGCTGCTTCATAGGCTTTGAGTCGGTCAATATATTGAGCTTATGAGTAGCCACCTTCGGGTCAAGGCCCGGCATGTCCTCATAATTCTATGCAAAGACGTCGATATATTCTTTTATCAGCTGGATAACTTCTTTCCGTTCAACTGGGGAAAGATTGTTACTGATGAATATCGGTTTTGGAGAAAGTTCACCCCCAACATCAACCTGGATAACTTCGTCTTTGGTGGGAGGTTCCCTCTGCTCGAAGCAGAATTCCCACTGCGTATCCATTTGTTGAGCCCAAGAGTCATTCTCAAACGGCTCAGAATCCTGTTCATCTGCTTCAAAGGGATCTGCCACTACCATATTCACTGATAGTGTTTGTTCGAGAGCATCAAGTGAGTCAGAGGGCGACAAGCCGTTCTGAGAAGAGGAAAAGATACCCTCGTTCGATTTAGAGGAGGTGGCATATTCCAACCCGAAATGAGTTCGTTGATAGTAGGGGTCGCCGCGCAGCGGCGTTCGTCTGCCTCTTCCGTAGTTGAGGCCTGGCTTCCGCTCCAAGTCATAGCCCATGTTTTGCATGATCCTCAATGCTTGCGGGCTGTATCGGTGAACCTATATTTTTTCAGTATCGTCATCGAAAGGATCTTCCTGGATAGTCGGTTGATTGCGCATGCGGCCGAAGACTATTGAACGCTGGCTGCTGCCGGTAGGCGGGACAATGAAGATAGAATCCTCCTGTGGTCCATATGTCGTGACGACGTTGGATGATGACGCTACTTCCCAGACATACGGACGGTAGGAGTTCATAACTTCCAAGAATTTTTGTGCTATGGGTTCTACCTCGTCACGGGGAGTGGATTCCTGATTTAGAATTTGAGCGTTAACGTACTGGAAAAGAGGATGCTTATTATTATCTGGAACTCCGTTGCTGGTCGCATTTACATCGGTCGGTTGCCCATTGCGCCGAAGGTTGATGACCAAAGGTGGAGGCTTCTGGTTTGGAGTGACCGCTAGAGGATCGCTCCCTTTTCCTGACCTGGATTTGTTCAGGTGAATAGCCATAGGCTCCATGGCTTCTGGACGAGTGGTTCCCCCTTTCACTCTGATTGACAGCGGTAGCGCGGCAGAGGGTTCTCCTGGCTCCCGGTGGGATTCCTTCTCCGTCTCGTCCGACACTTCTTTTGTGTGGTCTTGAGAGTACAACACGGCATCGGAATAGTAGGATTCTACTCCTTTAAATGGGTTTAGGTCGACAGCCTCCGTTTGTACCGTTCCTTGGGGGTCTACATATTTAAGACATTAATGTAGAGTTGAAGGAACGATGTTGTGGTCGTGGATCCACGTTCTTCCCAGCAAAATGTTATAGGACACCTCTGAATCGATGACGTAACACGTGGCCACCGATCTGAGGTTGCTAATCTGGATCCTCAGGCGAATCTTCCCCAACGGCTTACTTCTTCCGGCGTTGAAATCCATGATTGTAGTGGAGGTGTAAGCCAGTTCGCTGGTAGAAATCCTCAATGGTCTGAGCAGACTGTGAGGGATGATGCTGATCGACGATCCCGGATCTATGTGAATCCGATCGACCTCCATGGAACCGACGTACCCGGTGTAATAGAGGGGCCTGTCATGCTTGTTATGTTTTAACAGCATGTCGTCTTGGGTAAAAGTGATATTTGGGACCACCTCCATCACACTGTGGCATTGAGGACATGCCACTAGTTTTTCGTCGGAGGACTTGAGCTGGGTCAAGCATGCCTCTGCCTGTATCAGTGCTTCACTCAGGGCTAGACGAGTGTCTTGGGAGAGCCTGAGTAGCTCAAAGATGGACAGCCTGGCTGGTGTATTAGCCAGTTGGGCCAGGATGTCGAAGTTGTAGGGCTTCTCAAAACCTTTGTTTGGAATATTTTTTCACAGGTTTATCAAAGCGCACTTCTCTTTGCTTCCCCTTGTCCGTCAGAGTCGGTTTTGAAGGGCTGGCATCTGGTACGATGGGGCCTGGTCCTGAAGGTTTGGCAGCCGAAGCGTCTGCCGGCGCATCTTCCTGACTTGCTCCGTAGTCATTGAGGTAGGCTTTCTCTGAACGGGTTGCAGCAAATACCTCGTCTTCGTCTGATGGCGAAGGAGTTGCGACCATATGGCATGGTTTGCATTTGGAGCTTTTTCTAGACGTAGCTTTAGTAGCTTCAGTCTCCTCCTCGAGCTCTGACACCAAATCTGGATGAACCCACATAATCTTGCCCTGCCGGGTGGTTAGGGGTACCAGGTCATGATTTTGACCCCTAGCTGGAGGGAGATTGACGATGTCCATCGTGGTCCGGGAAATGGGCATGACACCGTCCATGACTTCTTGGGAAGGCAGATCACCAAACCGCAGAGAGATCATATTGGCCGTGACCGTCTTCTCGGTGTTGTGCAAAGTGATGGCCTTAGCATCGATTAACCCCTGGATCTTCCTTTTCAGTATGTAACACGCCTTTGTTGGGTGGTGTACGTATCTATAGAAGATGCAGTATTTAGGATCGTCAGTACTGCCGACTTCTTGGGGCCGCCTCAGCTCCGGAAGGGTGATCTTGCCACTTTTGACGAGATACTCGAATATACTTGGGATATCGTCGTCGTCAAAAGAGTAGACTTCGACGGGCCTGGAGGTCCCGGGTCTCGTCTGCGTGGTCGTCGCAGTCTTTTGTCTAGACGTATTGACCGTCAGAGCTTCTTTTCCCTTGGAGCCGTAAGGATTGTCGCTGTTGGGAGATGACCTCTTGCCTCTATCAGAGGCGGAGATCATAATGCCATTGTCGCGTGCCTTGCGACTGTTGTCTTCGGCGGCCACTGTCGAGATGATGAACGAAGGCCAATCATGAAACTGATATGGTCCTGTAAACACCGAGACTACGGGAAAGAGGTTCTTCCTGCAAATGTCTACTAACGCAGAGTCTGAAACTCCTGGAGGCATCTGTAAGGTGGCCTGACGAAAATGTTCGACGAAGGTGTGAACGTCCTCATTTTCCCTCTGCTTGACTTCGATGAGAGAGGACATAGACATGTCCATTCCACCCTCGTAGAATCGCGTAAAGAATAGAGCTTTGAAGTCCTCGAAGGAAGTAATATAGTTGTCCGCCAAGCTACGGTACCACTGATAGGCTACTCCTGAGAGGCAGCCTTTGAACACCCGAGTGAAGCGGGCGTCGTTCCCTTGTAGCAACACCGTTATCATACTGAAATAGTTTATGTACTAACTTGGTGATGTTTTTCCCTCGAACAGAGCCATAGTCTGAGGTTTGTACCTCGGAGGGAAAGGGACTTCTTCCCAGATAGCTGGGTAAGGCTGGTTAATTTCCAGTTTCTTGAGCTGATCTTTGTGCTTTAAGGCGTCGAACTGGGCTTTCAACTCCCGTACTGCCTGCATCGGATTTTCAGTTGGAAGAGGGACTATAGTGTAGCGCGGAGTTGGTTGCATTGTGACTCCAACGGGAGGTAATATATTCTCCGAGTGAGGAAGCGGAGGAACTGCTAACTCTTAATCTAGAGCAGGCTCTTGGCTCGGGTTGGATGGTGGTAAGTCCACCCCCACACGTATCTGAGTTGGCGGGACCAATGCTTGAGCCATGGCAGCTGCGTGCTGAGTTAGCATCATTTGGTGCATGTTCTCCATCATGGATTGTATTTGTTTCAGAGATGTCTCCAGTACAGTGATGCGTTGTTCCGTATTTCCTGACGGCGAAGCTTCCTCGCGTTCATCTTCAACGGCATAAACTCCCCTTTCCCTGGGCGTCATCGAAGGATTAGTATAGGTCGCTGCAGAAGTCGACTCTATACTCTCAGCGTCTGATCTGGGAGATTGACGACCCCAGCGTCGGAATCAGACGAGTACGAAGCTGGTTGCTGTGACCTTGCACGGGTGTTTTGGAATACCCCAGCTTCAGTATTCCTGAGGAGGTCTTCGAATCTCCTTCGGCTTGGAGGCCTAGAGGGATGACGTCTTGAGCTCTGCCCTCCCCTAGGTATGTGTGAAGCCATGTTCACGGATGCATGCACGGGCTCTTCTTCCCGGAAAGACTGAGAGTAGCTCAATCGGTCAAAAACTGACCATTTTGCTTTAAAACAGCAGCAGTCAATCACAATTTTATGACTATTACAACATCGCTCGCTAGGGGGCGTAATAGATATGTTGGAAGGTCCCCTCTCCTTACGCTTCTGGATTAGATATTCGCGCAGGTCAGGAGGAGTGGAGGAAGAAGACGACGGCTTGTTCCTTCTGTTCCCATCAGTGGGCATGCGGAGATTGGGCACCATGGTTCTCCCTATGCCACCTATATATAACAGGTTGGCCATCTGGGTGGCAGATAATCCCCGTAGAGGGTGCCTTCCCGCAACCTGAGCTTGCTTTACGTCATGGGACTCCGCTTGGAGTAATTTGGAGATATGCTCAGACTGGCGTAAAGCTGAAGAGGTCCTCAGTCGGCCGTCGGCTTCCCACGTAATCCGGAGGGTAGGCAGATTGCTTCTTCGATGGCGTAATGGCCGAGAAGTTGAGTACTCTGCCGCTTGCTTTCCCTTGCGGAAATCATAGCGCTCATCTGGTTCCCCGTAGAGGTCAGATATTGTCTTGCACATGGAGAGTGATTTGTACTTTCGATTTGGTGCTGAGGCATCATCAGAAGTTTGGTCTATACCGCGCGTAGTGGGAGACTGGTTTCTACGCGTATAGCACAGTGGATACTTCTGGGTTAGCGCTGAGGCTTTGTCCGAAGTTTCGTCTGTACCGCGCATAGCGCGAGACTGGTTCCTACGCGTAGAGCGCAGTGGATACTTCTGGGTTAGCGTTGAGGCTTTGCCCGAAGTTTCGTCTGTACCGCGCGTAGCGGGAGACTGAATTTTACGTGCAGGGCACGGAGTGAGCAATGCTACAACCTTATTGGTCGGAGAGGTCGGAGAGATCGGAGAGTCCACAGGAATGGTAGAGGGTGTCTTGGGCATCCAGACCTTGTGCAGCTTTCTGTTGTCTTGGACGGAGAGAGGGTGAGAGCTACCCCCGGTTCGAAGCATGTCTTCGTAGGCAGACTGGTCGAATTGTACGACCAGTGTCTTCTTCACGGTTCCTACAGATACCGCATCGTGTTGAGCAGTTGCTTCCTCATCAGAAGAGAAAGATGTCCCCAGCAGAGTCGCCATCTTGTTTGTGGTATTAAACGAAAGAATAAAAAATGTATTCAGGATGGGGTTTATACGAAACCCGCCTTCTTTGGTTTACAAACAAACTTGTACAATTTGATCCTATACGAGGATATGGGAGTACAATTTATTTAATCTGGGTAAATATTGCTATAGGTGTCTGATCTGCAGTCGATCACTTTAGCCCTTGGACCACACGATATTGAAGAAGTGCCGTAGAAGACAGGAAGCAGCTTCGAAGGTTGCAAGAGAGGGTGGATGCACGATGCCAAAGTCGTCGATCCCTGCTCTCTGCCTGAGCTCCGGATTCTCTCTCTCTCTCTCTCTCTCTCTCTCTCTTGACCTATGGTTCGATCTTTCTTGGAAGTTCGACCTTGGATCTGATATTGGTTTCTTGACCAATTTTTCGATCTTTCTAATTTGTCGACCTTTCTCCCTGGATCTGATATTGGTTTCTTGACCAATTTTTTGACCCCTTTTTTCTCATTGATAGAGGTCTCTATTTGTAGAGTTTTGATGACAGTGACCACTCCGTTGGTGTAGAAACCGAGGAGTGGAAAGTATAGCACCCTTTTACACAACGGTTAAAGTAACCAATGCCTGCGTATAGATGATCCTTTGAATGAGCGTGTGACACGGGTCTAACTAAGGGACAAAATGCGTATAATCGCTATAAAGATCATGGCGTAGAATCCACGTAGGTAGGTATCCATTATGTAGAAGAGGTTGGCATAGAAGCCAAATGTCTGTCACCATGGCATAGAAGCCAAATGGTTATCAAACCGACATAGAAGCTGAATAGGCGTAGAAGCCGAACAGGCGTAGAAGCCGAGTGGTCATAGAGGCCGAGCAGGCGTAGAAGCCGAGTGGTCGTAGAGGCCGAGCAGGCGTAGAAGCCGTCATAGAGGCTGTGCAGGCGTAGAAGCCGAATGGTCATAAAGGCCGAGCAGGCGTAGAAGCCGGATGAGCGTAGAAGCCGCTGCGTACCGTGCTAGAGTGCTGATGGAGACGTCTTAGCCGAAATTATGGCTTTTAAAGATATAATCAAATCTATTGCATTAAATGCCAAGATTTGCCACCATCCTGTGCATTAAATATGGAGGCGTGTCTTTGAAGGTCTGTAACCCCTTCTGCGCATCAGTCACAGAGACGTGCCTTGAGAAACTGCTACCGCTCTGTGCATTTAGACGTAGAGACGTGCCTCGACCCCGTACGGAGTACAGCTTTTGATGTGGCAGGCAGTTTGTCTACTGCAGAACGTAAAACAGCTCGTGTTTGCCTGTGTAAAACAAGGCAGCGTATCCCTTCGTGCTTGTAAAAGCAGTTTACGCAAAGGGGATGGCGGTATTTGACAGCCTGGGTCGCAGTGTTGTGTCATCATTATAGCCGTCGTCTGGGTATTCGAGCCGTATCCCTTTGTCAGAAGTCCAGACGTCAGGTTCATTGCAGGATCTTCATTGCAGGGTCTGACAGGTTCACCTCGGAGAATACGAAGCATCTTTTGTACACCTCAATGCTGCATCTGAAAGAGGATGAGTTTTACACCCTGGAGGCGATGAAGCACCCTGTTTACGCTGAAGCGGCTTGGACGTACTGCCTTACGCGGATGGTCCTTTGAGCTTTCATATTTCATGCTGCGTTTTAGCGAAAAGAGCTCTGTTGCACGCTTAATGGCTCTGAAGGCTTCTTCTTACGCTGCTCTGCATCAATATGCCACGTATAGTCATCCGGCATATTTTTTATGCTTCTACAACTGTACTTTATCTTTTAAAACAATAGTCGCTATAAGCTTCTTTAACATAGCTAAACGTCACTGATTTTTATAATTTAGCGACGTTTAACGACGTATTTATTGACGTTATTTTTTTGATCTTTAGCGACGTATTAAGTGACATCTCTAATGTCGTAAACTTTCAATTAGCGACGTTGAGCGACGTCTTTTTATGACGTCGATACTTTTTAAATTACCGACGTTTAGCGACGTCTTTTTTGTCGTCGCTAATTTTTTAATTAGCGACGTTTAGCGACGTCTCATGCGGACATCGCTAAATTACTGAATATAGGGTTCCCTCATCTAATCGACTTTTCATTCCCCCCCAACTTTTTAAAAATGTGCGCCCCCACTAAAAATCCATCATCCCCTGGTGACCCTACGCGGCTCCGGCGACCCATCCCTCGACCTCCTCCCTCGTCCCCTACCATGACGCGGCCGTGTTCGCCCCCCAACCCCGATACAGGAAACCCCAGACATGGCTCCTCCCCCTCTGGCGCGGCTCTTCCCCTCCGGCGTGGCCCTCCTCCGTCGACCCCTCACTCAGGCGCTCCTCCTCCCTTCCTTCCGGCTTGGTAACCCTAACCCAGACTCGGACACAACTAGGACACACACACACATTCTGGACATAATCAGGACACATGGACACACACAAGACACAACCCTAACACTGACACATGGACCCGAACACATGGACTCACATAGGACACAATCCTATATGACACAATTCGTACTAACACGGACACACATGTAGACACACATGGACACGAACACATACGGGCACATATGGACACACGTGAAAACGGACATACATGGAGACAAACTAACACATGGATTCGAACACATGGACACAAACACGGACACACACACAATACTTAAATAAATGGTTATAAGCAAATATTTCTTTAATTAATAGTGTTAACAAGTTTAATGCTAACAAGTACTAAAAATTTATGCTAAGAAATATTAACAGGTTTGTGCTACTGTGGTACTAACATATTTGAATAAATAACAAGTATGAAAATGAAGAATGCAAATATTTGTTTTAAAACTTTACTTTGAACATAATATTAAGCATCAACTCTTAGATCTAGGGAGAGGAAGATCCTGTGGTGGCAGATAAAATTTTAGGCGAGAAAACTTTGCTAATAAATAACAAGTATGAAAATGAAGAATGCAAATATTTGTTTTAAAACTTTACTTTGAACATAATATTAAGCATCAACTCTTAGATCTAGGGAGAGGAAGATCCTGTGGTGACAGATAGAATTTTAGTCGAGAAAACTTTGCTAACTTGCATTGTAACTTTGTTGTGCTTAGTATCTGTAGTGTAGGTAAAGCATCATATTTTATAGGAATCTTAAAAGATTCTACACAATCATTGCAACCATATAAATATAATTTTCCTAAGAAATTCTATAATCATGATTTTTAGAAATATGTAGAACATAATTTTTTTATACGAACAAAAATATTCAAAATATGGACCAAGAAACAAAAGAGGCATAATAATAAATACAAGCCCAATTGATAGTGATACCCCGAGAAATATAGGGTTGATACTCTTCAAGCAAAGTTGCACAAATCCTAAATTTAACCAATCTTAATCTAGAAACTAGTATAGAAGATCAAGAGTTTAGATATATCATGTTTATAATGAAGGATTCAAAATATGAGTTATCGTGCTTGGATAGGGTTATAATTCAGTGTATATTTTAGTAGCAAGAGAGATAGACCTTTAATCCATATACTAATCAAGTGGTTTGATCGATATAGTATATATTTTTATTAAGAATAATGTAGAACCAATATAGTAATTCTCTAATGCTTCTTGTGATGCTTTATCTCTTTTTTAAGGTGCTTTACTTGGTAATTGGTATATTAATAAATATATTTGATTATAATTATTATTTTTACTAAAATCATTGATTTGTTGACCCGTTTGTCTTCAGCTTCGGCATTAAAGTCCTTGAACTTTTTAAATTTTCATATTTCAACTTGAGGAGTTAGACAAAAGCGTATTTCGAGTAATCATCGATAAAAGTGAAAAAGTACTTCATTTCTGCCTTTATGGATAAGTGATTAAAATTCCTAGGTCTTACCTACACTACAGATACTAAGCACAACAAAGTTACAATGCAAGTTAGCAAAGTTTTCTCGATTAAAATTCTATCTACCACCACATGAATACAAAGTTACAATGCAAGTTAGAAAATTTTTCTTTTTTTGGTTTATCTTAAAAAAACATGAACAAAAGAAACATAAATTAATTTTACCAGTCTCGGGGGAAGTCGCGTACGAAGTACCGTCCTAAGAGTTAATTCGAGGTCTATGTGCAGACGTATCTCGAATGCTCCTAGTGGTAAAATTCAAGCACTACCGGTTTCTCTTTGTCGCACACAACTTGGAACGACCAGGAGTTAGCTCTATCAAGAGCAAGGAGATGAAGAACATCAAAATGTTTACTATACCTACCTTAGATTTTCTAATATAATATCATACATCACATATCATAGGATACAGTAATCCTATAACTTAGGAACATGATTTTAATATAATTTTTTGATAATTCTTTTGCTTGTTTCATCGTTTACACTTCAATCTAGTTCTAGAATCCAAATTCTTAAGTATACATGACATAATGACTCAAATAGACAAACCTACAAAACTATCAGCCTAATTTATATTTTATTAGATAAACCAAAATTTATAAAAATAGTAGTATATCATATCGTACCATAAGATTGTATTGTACACGATACTAACAACATAGCAGCTACCTCTTCTTGATGTGCATAAAAGACTCATTTATAACACAATGATATTGATCATTAGCACCTATCTTAGCTCTATTAATTCATTTTTCATTCAAGAGATGAACTACTAATGATAAGATCATAATTTTGTAAAGAAATATCTAAGATTTGATATATATATATATATATATATATATATATATATATATATATATATATATATATATATATATATATACTACCAAAAATATATATATCCTCCTCCGTCGACTCCTCTCTCAAGCGCTCCTCCTCCCTTCCTCCCAGCTCGGTAAACCCTAACCCAAACCCGGACACAACTAGGACACACACACATACTGGATACAATCAGGACACATGGACACATACTAATGGTACTAACTATCATAGTATACCACAAACTTAACTAACTGTTAACTCTTATCATTTATAACTATCTAACTAATATTACAACTAGCTGATATACTAACTGATGCATATCCTAATTTACAATGATACCTATACTAGTTGCTGCTACTAACAATGATAACTACTGCTATTAATACATGTATATTATTAACAATGGGTTGCCTGGATACCCCTCAACTCTAATGTACCCTATTGAACTTTGAGAACTGATACATATCAGTATCACACAGACCTCTTTGCTCCTAGGTAGCTACTGCTACTGTAGTTATCTTATTCCCAGTTTGCTGCTGCTATTGAAACCCCCTTTCTAATGCCTTGACTATAACACACTGCTAACGATCTGCTATTACAATCACTCTTATACATAATCAAGTGTGCATTCCTCACAGTTCAGTCACCACCTTAAACTATGCTTCCCTCCTGCAGACCTCAACATTCATACTAACATATGTGTGTCATCAGCTCACACACACACTTAGATACCACACTCTGTATTGCATATTATCACACACACTAATGTAGTCATAGGATCAATGCTACTGTGGTTTATAACTTACACCCACCCACTTGAGATATTACTCCATCTCACTTCACTAACAAATTTTCACAAATGATGCACATTTTTATAAGTCCTTGGCTACCTCAGTATGCAACATGCTTATAGAGTGATGCTAAATTATGTTGGGTTCGCAGTATCAATAAATAAGTATTTATAATTTTGTATTCGGATAGTTTATAAGATATTTAGTATATCTGTTATCAATTATATTCTTTGTCTTCATCGATCTTACCAGATGGCACCGATGACCCGAGCACGTGCACGTCGCGTAAGAGAGGCACCTTCTACTATTAAGGAGGAAGTGATACCTCCTACTGTTAAGGAGGAAATGAATATTAAGGAGGAAGAGATATCGTCTACTGTTAAATTAGAAGCGGTTGTTAAAGAGGAAGTAGCAACTTCTACTGTTAAGGAGGAAGTGGTGCGTCCTACTGTTGGGTAGGCACCAGCTCAGAGGGGGAGTTCCAGTCACCCAACACCTATAGCGGAGATTGATCACCTAGACGCTGCTTATGCGAAGTATCTGAGGGACTGGGTTATGCCCCAGCGTATTGGATTTCCTTGAGAGATTGAGAAATTGGATAAGACTTATAGTGTAACTGTGATACTTTTATTATGGTTATTATGTGACTGTGATATTTTTATATTTTGCTTTTTGTGTGACTGTGATACTTTTATTTTATGTTTATTGTGTGACTGTGATATTTATATACTTTTGTGATATTTGTACCCAAAAAATTCAACGGTAGGCTGCTCCGGGTCTGTCTAATTTTATGAACTATTATAAGTCTGTGTATTTATTTTATTCATATTAAATATATGTTAATTGATTGGTATTGAGTGTTCAACCGAAGGGCTCGGCGAACCCAGGGAATTCAACGGAGGGTTGCTTCGGGTCTATTTATATAAATTAAAAATTCATAAAATGCTGGAAGATTGGTTTAAAAGATATTTTATATTCTTTTTTTATTTTTTCACTGAAAATTTAGCTACATTTAGCGACGTTTAGCGATGTTTATATACGTCGCTCAATACATCGCTAAATACGTCGCTGAATACGTTGCTAAAAATATCGTTAAATACGTTGCTGAATACGTCGTTGAATATCGCTAATATGATGACATGGCAGTATTTGCCAGGTCAATAAAATATTTCTAAATGTGTTACAAAATATCGCTAAACAGAAAAAAATTAACGACGTTCAGCGACACAAATTACATCGTTAATTTAGCGACGTTGAGTCGCTAAACGTCGCTAATAAGAAAAATATTAGCGACGCAAATACGTCGCTAAAAATTGTCGCTATTGCGATATTTTGTGACATTTTTCTTGTCAGTGACTAGCTTAAATACGACTTCATTAAAACATCGCTAATTATATCGCTAATTTTTTAGCGACATTTTTAGGCCATTTAGCGACGTTTTCAGGCGTCACTAATTTGAATTATTCTAGTAGTGATTCTTCAAATGATGCTATGGGACGATCCCGGGTCGATGTGCATCCAGTCTACCTTGATGGCCCTAATGTACCTTGTATAGTAGATGGGGCGATCGTGTCAATTATTTTTAAAAGTATGTCATGCTGCGAGAACGTGATATTTGGAATGCTTTCCACCACGTTGTGGCAATGGGTACACGCAGTAGGATCCTCGGCCAGCTTCTTTATCTGGGACAAGTAGGAATCAGCGTGCAGTAATGCTTCACTAAGAGCATCTCGGGTCTCTTTGGAGAGACGAAAGAGCTCGAAGAGTGACAGTCTCGCTGGTGTATTGGTAAGTTGTGCCAATATATCGAAGTTGTAGGGATTTTCTAGCCCTTCTACTGAGTCTTTTCTTAGAGACTTGTCAAAGTGAATCTCTTTTTTCTTTTGCTTGTCTGCTATAGGAGGTTGAGATAGAGCTACTTCAGATACTTCTGGAGTAACATGTTTGGCAGTCGAGGGTGTAGCATCTTCCTTTGGAATCAGATCATAATTGCACAAGTAGGTCTGGCCTAACCAAGTTGCTCCTACAAGGCATCATCGGTTGATGGAGAGACCATGTGACAGAAGTTGGACCTCCTCCCTTTAGACTTGGCAATAGGAGATAATGTCGGCTATGTCAGTTCTTGAGCGAGGTCTGGGTGAACCCACATAACTTCACCATTGGTGTCGTGAGTGGCATTGACCATGTTGCATGGTCGCGAGCTGGCAACGACCTCCATTATCATCCTAGGGATCGGGACAACACCATCTTGGACTTTCGTCACTGGAAAGTCAATGAACTAGAGGGACACCATGTTTGTAGTGACCGTCTTGTCCTTAAAATCAAGGTTGAGGGCTTTGGCGTCGATCAACTACTGGATTCATCTTTTCAATATGTAGCAGTCTTGTGTTGGATGGTGGATGTATCGGTAGTAGAAACACTAGTTTGGGTCATCAACTTTGTTTTCCTCATCGGGGCATTTAATCTCAGGCAGTCTCAGTTTATCGTTCTTCATCAATAGGTTAAAAATCTTGATAACATCATCTTCATCGAAGGAATAGGTCTCCTATGGCTTTAGTGCTTCTATCGGCTTCTGAATAGATGTGGACGAGCCTTTGGACACGTTGACGGTAAGGACTTGCTTCCATTTATCGTTACGGCGGTTGTTGGTGTTGCCGAATGGACTCTTTTTCCTTTTATCAGCGCTGGGGATCTGTATATCTAACTGGCGGGCTTCATTCACATTCTTCTCAACAATGTTAGCGTTTATGATGAATGTCATCTATTCCTCAAACTGATAGGGGCATGTCCAAAGTTTTACTTCCAGTAGTAGGTTCTTTCTACAGGTGTCCATCAGCATGGTCTTGGGAGTACCTGGAGGTAGCCTCAATGATGCATATCGAAAGAGCTCTATTTAGTCCTGTGCAAACTCTTTTTCCTTTTAAGTGATATCCATAAAGGAAGATATAGTCATGTCCATTCCTCCGTCATAGAATCGGGAGAGAAAGAGGTGTCGAAGGCCATTGAAAGATGAGATGTAGTTGTCCGGGAGGCTACAAAACCATTCGTAAGCAACCCCGATCAATGATCCGACAAAGAGGTTGCTAAGCAGGGAGTCGTCCCATGGTAATTATCCCATCATAGAGCTGAAGTAATTCATGTACTGACAGAGCAATGTCTTTCCATCGAATGGGGTCATGGACTGTGTTTTATACTTGGATACACCATATTGTTCCATTCGAGAGGGTTGGGTTATCGTATCTAGAGCTTCTGGAACGTGTCTCGGTTGTTCATGGAATCAAAGCGAGCACACAGTTCCCGGATCACCTCCTGATCATTGTTTGAGAGTGGAGGGGCGAATGAACGTGGCAAGGAATGACTATCAACTGCTGGGGGAGCGAAGGCATATTCATTAGACTCCATGTTGGTCCCTGGATCCTGGCTGACTTGCATCAGAGTTCTAGGTGGTTGCGAGGCTATGTTTGCCTTGATCTACAACATTGTCTAGGTCAAAGACTTCATCAAGGAGCTCATGGTATGCATCATCGCCTCTAGTTCCTAGAGGCATTAGCGACTATTGGTGCCCTCATTGATATCTCCTGCCATGTATACTATCATCACATGGGGAGAGATTGGCGGGACAGTAGATTTTTTGCTTTTCGCCTACGATCATTGAGTCGTGTTGTCCTCAAGGAAGGTTGGTAATGGTGCATCCTCTTCCAACTCGGAGGGAACACTACCCCCATCTTGGGATATTGTTCTGAATTATTGAGGGTGGCTACCCCCTAAGTGTATCATTGTCTGCTCCTTGAGAATCATTGTCTCCATGAAATAACGGGTTATTGTGTAATATTGGAAGATGACTACCCCTAGCTTGTACTATTTATTGTGTGATGGCCTTTCTGGAGGAAGACTTTGTTCTTGAATGGGTGCCTTGAAATACCCCCATGGTATGTACCGCTAGCTTGCTACCTCGCGTTCGGTTCCTCGACGCACTGGTCGAGACTGGAGGATTAGAGGAAGTTCACTTTAAATTATTTCTCGTGGCAGGAGACTTCCAAGTGGAGCAGCATAAAGCAAAGGGTGGTTCCTCTTCATCTTCTTGTACTTGCACTCGCTTTCCAAGACATTGTCGGAGGGGTACAATTGGTTTTATTTGCTGGAATATCGACTGTCTGGCTTCAGGAGTTGCTTCTTTGGTGCTGCAGCAGTTGATAACAATGTTAGCATAAGTATGAACTGGAGAGGATACTTTATGTGCGGTATTTTTTTCTCTCGTCTTGCGTTTGTGACTTATCACGTCACATAAATCAGACGAGAAAAATATTACCATTACACCCACTTCATGCGTGTGGCAAAATTGTGTGCATGGGTATGAAAGTGAGAGGTCGGCTCCCTGACCTGGTTCGTATGCAACATCTGCATTCAGATCATTTGTGGAAGACTTATTATGAAACATACCCACTTCATGCGCGCAGCCAAACTGGGCACATGGGTTTGCCATCATAATTTTTGCTCTATTGCTTGGTTCATGTGCATATGCTACACCAAAGTGGTCCCAGGAAGACTTTGGGGACTGGCCCATTTTTGGTTCATAAGCGCGTGGGTTAGTCCGATATAGTTTTCTATCAGTAGCGAACATAACCGTTAATGGTGCATGCTTTTGGTCAACTGCTTGAGCAGCTACTCAAGTATGAATGGCTCGTGCTATCGTAGACTTCTTTAACCAAGCGCTCGCTGGTGTATAGTACAAGGAGTCCATGTTTTCCCCTATTTTTATGCAATTGGCACATGGGGTCAGTACCGTAGGAGATTCTGTCAAGGACAGTCCTTATGCGCTTACCGTTTGATGCGGTACGCTTCTTCTTCTGCGCATTCTACTACGAGCAAATAACCTGAGAGTCAGCGCAGTTCTTCTCAGAAGCAGACACAGAGGCAGGATGTGCATCAACATTCGCGTCTTTGTCTATGGAGGCTAGAAGAGCATCACCCACAGCCTTTGGGTATGGCACACTGGCCTTCGTGACCCAAGTCATGCAAGTCTTTTTAGGTTTTGCCAGCCTTGATACGGAGCTTGACATGTCCCTTGAGAGCACATTTTTGAATGCCTGTTGGTCGAAGTAAACGACCAACATCTTCTGGGTTGAACCGAGCTTCGTCGTATCGGATTGTGTCACGACCTTCTCGTTAGAGGAAAAAAATTCCCCAGTAGAGTCACCATTTTTGTTTCCATTACAAAGAAATTAAAGTTTTGCTAACTTTGATTGTAAATTGAACAAAGAAAAAAAGAACAGAGAAATCCTAAACAGAAAATCTAAGTGCAGTTGAATTGATTATGTAGAAGTGTGACAGTGGAGATCGAGTACTGCAACTGACTCCTTTACTCCATTGACGATCGACCAACAAAGGAGATTTGCCAAGTCTTTGGCTTACTGGCACAAAAAATAGCAACTAGGCTCTTAGATTTGATCTCTCCGTCCCCTTGCATATGTTTTTGAGGGAATACATCCCTGTTATTTATAGCCACCATTGAATAGCCATGTACGCGCATGTACTAAAGACAAATAACAATTTAAGCCTATGCACGTGTATTTTGTGCTGCCACATGGATCTCTCAACAAAATGCAATTAAGATTTATGTGCGCATGTCGCGGTGGGGCTGACATGCATTTGGTTAAGATTGACCGTTGTTGAGATCTTTTGGTTTTTGGCACCCATCATCAACATGACACGTGGCCTTTGTAGGCTACTAGAAGATCTCAGTTGGTTACTGAGTTGTTGGCACCCGTCATCAGCATGACACGTGGCCTACATCAGCTATCTGAGAATCTTGGTTGGTTATAACAAACATATCCTGTCGCATGAAAATTTTGTCACAAGAGGTAACTGGATTCATAGGAACACTACCATATGAAGATCCACCATATTAGGTCATGCCGCCTGGGGATTCATGAGAATACTGGCGCATGAACAATCCGCCTTATAAGGTCACTATCGTATGGGGGATTCATGGGAACATTACCGCATGAACAATTCTCCGTATGAGGTCACTGTCGTATCGTGGATTCATGGAAACATTGTCGCATAAAATACTGTCGCATGGGTACTTTTATTGTGCTAATATTTTGTCGTGCAGCCGTTGTCTGCACGTGCGACGAAGCATCATGTCAGAGTAATTATGGCTGATGACGTAACCACTAGTGGCTCAACTTTTAGAGACCACAGTTGAGCATTAAATGCTCTTTTTCAGTAGGATTGTGTCTGAGGTGCCAACCTCATAACTGCTTTATCGTATCAGGACTGTGTTGCTATTTGCCGCATAGGGACTTTGCTGCCCTTTGTTGCATGGCTTGTAGAGCACATCATTCATAATTTTGCCTGCTTCTACAGAGAGTATATTAGAAGGAGACGTGTTCATTCATCGGTATCATGGGATGCCCTGGCTTTTTTCTACCACCCTTGTCTGCAGAAAAATGCTTGACTTTTTAGGGTGTTATGCCTTATTTACAACAGTCCCTATATTTACGGGTCATGAAAATGGCGAAACAATAAAAGACGAAGGAGTGGACGTTTGTACTTTGTCTGTAAGAACCTTTCGTTGGCTCCTCTCTATCAGACCTTGTCATTTGATCTATCAAAATAGGAGCGTCATCTTCCAAGAGCCTTATTTACCGAGTAGATTAGCTCGCCAACTTTGGTATAAACAATTTTTTATTAGGTAACCCAAGTTCTTGCCTCGGGTTTAGTGTCACTCTCACTTTTCTAAATAAGGGTAGTTTGATAATTTGGCCTTGTTATTTAATTTTAGGAATATTATATTAATATTTGGTATGCAATAAATAATTATTTGATGTTTGTGGTAGTTATTTATTTATTATAGTGTTATGTATTTATTTAGAGACTTGTAGTATTTGTTTCTAATAGTTGGCCATCATATTATTTAGACTTGATAATTGTAAACCCAATTAGACTTGTCATGACAACTAGTGAGCCCAACTTGAACACAAGCCCATTAGTCCTTCTCACTTATTAATTAGGAAGAATTAGGCTAATTACAATTAATTAGAGATTTTCCAATATTTTCCAAACTTAATCATATTTATATTTGGATGGAGAGGGTGTCTTGGACATTAGACATTACATGGAGAAAAGGAGGGGGCGGCCACCATAAGAGGGGCTCTCTTCTCTCTCTCCTCTTATTTCATTATTTTTGTATTCAAAATTTTAGATCACCAATTCCTTATCATTTCCTCCATTGAATTTTCACTCAATTCACCTCCATTTCTATCTTATTTCATCCCTAGAGAGGCATTTGGAGCTTGAAGAAGAAAGAGACACAAGGAGAAGGAACTTTGGTGGAGAAATTGTGTTCGGATCGTGTCCATTACATTTTTCATTAGGAATCCATCTCCCAATCTATAAATTCTAAATTCCTTCTCACTATAGTTTCTACAATATGCATTTGACCACTAGGAATCATCTCATGGCATAGGGTTACCATTTGAAGCAAGTTCTAGTCTATTTGGTTATGAATTGTGGGTTCTACATAGGTTTTTATATGTATTTTAGAGAAATTATGAGGTAGGCACACCAAGGGTGTGTCACAACACCAAATCAGTCGTATTAGACTTAGATCGGGGTTTGTGTGCTTGATATGTGTCCATAATTGGATACGTGTAGACCGTATTATGGAATTTTGAGATACAGTGTGATACAGAGTTCTATTTTGGGTATTTTGTTCATTTACTTCTAAATTCTCATTGTATCCAGTTTTATTAATTATATTATATTGTATTTATGTGTAGGAATGGTTTAGTATGGAAATTGGTGTAATTGGATATTTGATTGGTATGTGTATCATGATTTTCCTATAGTGCACACCTAATGTTTGATTTAATGTCTCTTGTGTGGAGGTATGTTATATATATACATGAATACGAATATACATATACCTATATCTATTTTTATTATGTGTGTTATATGTATAGGAGGGGGTAAGATGATAGTGTGTTGTGTTGACAGTTATGTGAGCATGTGTGTGAGTTGCAAACTGGTGCACTCGAGAGGGTGCTCGATAGTGCAGTGAAGTGGGAGGGGAGTGGTATCAGTTGATACCACTCAAATTCAGCAGCAGTGGCATCAGTGAGGTATATGTAAGGGACAGTCGGGTATTGGTTTCAGTCATGATTTACTGTGAAGGACAGTCGGGTATCGGATTAGCTTTGGGTTTCAGTCATGATTCATTATGAAGGACAGTCGGGTGTCGGATTATCTTTGTGTTTCAGTCATGTTCACTGTGAAGGACAGTCGGGTATCGGATTAGCTTTGGGTATCAGTCATGTTCACTGTGAGGGACAATCGGGCATTGGATTAGCAGTGGTATCAGTCATGTTCACTTTGAAGGACTGTCGGGCATTGGATTAGTAGTGGTATCAGTCATGTTCACTGTGAGGTATCACAGTCGGGTATCGGATTAGCCTTGGGTTTTAGTAATGCTCACTGTGAGGGACAGTCGGGTATTTGGTTTAGCTTAGAATCAGTCATAGCATTAGTTGAAGAGCGGTTAGTATTAGTTTATATGTGTATCAGTTAGTAGGAATTATATAATTAGAAATGAGTGTGATTAGCATATAGTTTCAGTGAGTTTGACAGTTATTTAGCTATGATCAGTTAGTGTATGTTAGCTACTAATTAGAAAATAGTTTGTGTATATATGTTAGTGTTATTAGTATATTAAGTAATGATTTATAGTTAGTTAAGATCAGTTACTAAGTTAGTTAGTTAGTTAGTTAGTAACGTTTGACTAGCTAGTATATTTGGTATTAAAACCTAGTATAGCTATAGTTAGCTATTTCTAACTACTAGATAGGTATATAGTGAGTTAAGTTAAGAGTATCAACTAAGATAGCTTGTATTAGATAATTAGTAACCATTTAGACCAATTACCTTAGTGTGACCTAGAAATAGTCTAGAAGCATGCAATTTACTCTTTTACCCTTATTACACCCATATTGACATGATATTCATGATTAGGTATGTGAGACACCAGCTTGGACACCGAGTGACATCTTTTGCTCCGGACAGAGGAGTGTACATCTCCAGTGGTTTCCTTATTTGATCATCTCTATGATATTTGCTTTTAGTATTGCTTATTTGACTCCTGACACGATAGTATACACAGATTGATACACCTTGGATTCCCGTCATGAGATGTTTTCATTCATGATCACCTACTTCGTGATTATATGACGACTAGACCGTGATCGGTATGCATGATATTAAAGATCGTGTATAGTGATATCGTGTCAGAACGTGTTATGATTTGGATCTGTATACTAGTCGGGGGTTAGGGAAAATGTTAGTGGATATGTGATCTTACCTTTCAGACCGTGATATATTTATGTGATAGCCTATGATAGCTAGTGGACCATGCAACACACGTGTGGTTATGTTAGCTTTCCTTTATGATTATAGACCGTGCTAGGCCCAAATCGATCATATATCTGGCTAATGTTTCATGGCACAAGTTTAGTGTTATGTCTCCTTATTTCAGTCCATTACTTGATGATTCCTTGCTCAGTTGTTCTTAGTATATTTTTTTTCTTCCCATGATATCTCTTTACCATACTTAGTTATATTATAAATTTTTTATTATTATTTATTATTGTACTATTATTATTTTATAGTGTCTGTCAATTAAAGGAATTGCTATTGGGTTGTATTCGTTTCTTTCCTGATTGAATATATTTTTCAGATGATTCATTTGAGGACTGGTATACTATGTACTACGGACCGCAGGAGGTTGAGCTAGTTGAGCCAGTTGAAACAGTGGAGCCCGTAGAGCCACTTGTTGTAGTACCAACAATAGTGGATGCTTAGACTTTCCATGAGTTATATTTGACTAGTAGACTTGTCACACCCCAGTACCAAAATACGTAGGACTAGAAATACGTAAGCATGCCAGCCGTATGTATATAGCAACTCCAATATATGGAAACCATAACATATACGTATGTTGTATTATGAACAATAATTCACAAGTGGTATATATTTGTCACAAGTCACAAGGCATAACTAAATCTCATCCACAGAATCAAATAACCAATCAACTATATAACTGAATCAAGTATAAGATGCTTGATAAGAACAAGTAGTTGGGTGGAGACAAATCCACTACCAAATTAGAATATAAAAGTAAATATAATAAGTATATCTAATGAACAATGGGGCTCGAAGGGAAGACCTCCTCGAAGGATAAGTAGCAAGTCCTGATCCGTGCTCTTGCGAATAGTCATGATCGTCTACACCTAGAAAGAGACTAGGTCCTCAGAGGGACATAATAAGATACATAGAAGCATACCATAAAGTAAATACTGTGAAAACTCGAGGGTGAACTAACCAGCTAAGTGAATGCAATTTGAGGACAACTTAGTGCGTATGGGAAGTGTAGGCTAGATATATGCTGACATAATTCATCAATCGCCGTGACTGGCTAGTATATACCACATATGCCCCCATAACAAAGGCACTCTGCAATATAATAATGTCCAGCTCCGAGGAGCGTGGTATCTGTATAAGTAATAACGTCCAATGTTCTGAAGAACGTAGAATCTACATAGTATAACGTCCATATCTTTCTATAGAACATGGAATCTGAATAGTATAATGTCCATATCGTTCCGTAGAACATAAAATCTGAATAGTATAACGTCCATATCATTCCGTAGAACGTGGAATCAGAATAAAGGAAGTCATTAGATCCGTGGCTCCTTTGGATACTACGGAGTCCAATGTGGGTATCCCATACGCCTACTAGTTGTCCTCCCCTTCCAATGCTAATGCACAAGTCGCGAACACGACGTGGACATCTCATATGATAATGCAAGTCTCTATAGAAATAAATAACTAAGCTAAATACCGTCACACGTGCTGCTCACACCTATGGTCAGTCGAGTATGAAGCATGCGTACCTACATGAACTCACTCTATGACGTTCAATTATACGTGTCAAGGCCTGGGGAGTCATACCGATAACTCCACAACTTTAGGTGCGTCCACTAGACACTAGGTCAAACACAAGTACTAACGTCAACGCCTTCGTTGATTGCACCCGAGTCTTTCTCGGACGCGCACAGTTATATAATATTAAAAAAAATAAATATGCAACTAAATAACAACAGAATTTAAACAGTACAACAAGGCAAGGTATACTTGTCTGGCAAGAAAGCTGCATAGTATAAGCGTCCAGGTGTCAAGTATAGAGGATCATAAACTATGGCCTCCGAATAAACATCTCCGGATAAGAAAATAAACATCACCAACATTCCTGGAATAAACAAAATAGTCAAAAAGCCTACCCTTTCGTCCAATTTGGAAATAGGGGCAAAACGGTAATTTTGGGTCAAAGTGGGTCCACATGTGGGCCACTTTATACCAAAAAGCGTGCCAGAGATAAATGTCTCTAAATGGGACAAATTATAGGTCAAATAAATTATAAACGTCGATACGAACTCAACGGTATATCCAATTTTGGATTCAGTGAGCCGATCACAAATTCGTCCTTCAAGTCAAACTACGGGACCCACAAATAGGCGGCTTGGTCAATTATCTCAGAATCGCGTAAAACTTGGGTCACAGGACCAGCGTGATATCACGAATCCAATGGCACAAGTTTTGCCGTATTCTGATGAACGTACACAAAATAGGGTGGTATTTTATAAAAGTTGCGATACGAGGATTTTTTTTATAGATATGGGTTGATTCGGACGCGCACACACGTCCGAATCATCTTTCGCGAAGCCCACACATCAGGACATACCATATGCACCTTTCGGTACAATTGGTATGAGACGAGGCGATCCCGTTTGGCGGGGCGTACTTCGTATCATAAAATTTTAGTTTTAAATTAATCAAGTTTTTGGTTGTTATGGATGCTGAATAATTTAACACATATAACAAATTAATAAAAATTAAAAGAACAAAAAAATCCTTCAATTAGTTTTTGAAAATATTAAATAGGTTGATGGCAAATTGGGTGTGAACAAGGGAGTTTTGGATGAATTTTCTGGACTATTTTGGTTAGTTTTCGGCCATTTTCGGTCAATTTTTTGACCAATTCGGGACACGAAAACTTGTCCCGCTTGAATAAAATTTCTAGAGGGTTAGGTTGTGAACGTACACGGACAAACTGCTCGAGAAAAGGACGAAAGATGAGGGAGATATGTTACCGTGAAGATGGGATGTCGAGTGGTGCTGTTGTGCCCGCGCTCGCATACGCGGACGGCGGGCGGACGAAGGAGGCAATAGCCCGCGGCTGCGGTCGACGCGGGGGCGGCGGCACTGGGATGAGGTCGTCGGGGCTGGGGTAGGGTTAGGATTTAGAGATTATAATACGTATATATATATATATATATATATATATATATATATATATATATATATATATATATATATATATATATATATATAGGGAGAGAGAGGGAGAGTTGGGATACTGGGAGATGCTGGTTCAAGGCCGCGGGGGGGGGGGGGGGGGGGGGAGGGAGTTTTGTGGGTAGGGTAGTTAGCTTTTTAGGGTTTTTATTATTTGGTTTTTATTTGTTACTTTTTTCTTTTTTTTCTTTTCTTTTCTTTTTTTTTCTTTTCTTTTTACTTTTCTATTATTATTATTATTATTATTATTATTATTA
The DNA here is from genome assembly GCA_036927795.1 of Iris macrosiphon. Taxonomy (NCBI): domain Eukaryota; kingdom Viridiplantae; phylum Streptophyta; class Magnoliopsida; order Asparagales; family Iridaceae; genus Iris; species Iris macrosiphon. Next base: position 130,480,563 of record JAYESA010000010.1, on the reverse strand, counting down.
TTATTATTATTATTATTATCATTATTATTACTAATACTATTATTTTTATTATTATTATTATTATTATTATTATTATTATTATTATTATTACTAATATTATTACTCTTATTATTATTATCACTAACATTATTATTATTATTTATAATAACCTTGTATTTATTAATGTATATTCACATATATAAATAAAAAAATTCCAAAAATAATATTTGCACACAAAATAAATTCTAGAAAATTGCTTTATAAATCTTTAATAAAATACTACACCCAAAATATTTTATAAAATATTTTATAATTAATAATTAATAATTATATATTTATTTAGTTATAATAAATTAAATAATTGTATTATCTAATTAACTAAGTAATTAATTAAATGGTTATCCATAAAATAGATTAATAGTAAATAATAGGAAATCTATAAAAAAAATGTCTAACTTGGCACGGGAAAATTATGGGATGCTAATTGTAGGAAGTTGGGATTGGAAAATAACCACAAATAAATTATATATCTAAATATCTAAATATTTAAACAAGAATCTATGGTCGTAACACTAATTTCATACTAACACCAAGAGATCGAATATTTGTGCCACAAAAAGATCCTACAGGTAGTGTCTCCTGTGTAGGCTAATTCCTATGAAGAGAGATACAGATTTTGGGGCCATCCTATATCATTAATGTCCAAACCACGGTGAAGTATCCTAATATAATTATTGGATTTTATTTGATTTGAAAATAATCTAAAACAAATACAAGAAATACAAAATACACACAAAATACCTATTTTTGGGTCAGAGAATTTACAATCTACCCAACTTAAAAGAATTTCGTCCTTAAAATTAAAAATAAGACATGATTTGCTAAATCCTTCACATTAGTATCTAAGATAAGTCAACCATAATCTTCTTAAAAATTTAAATGATAAAATCTATTCAAATTTATCGCAATTCCTTCAAAATTAAAATAAATACTATTCAAATCAAAATTCAACCAATTATAATCTATTCTCGATTTTCAAATCATCAACATCCAAGTTTAAGTCAAATCTATATGACATTCCACATCAAATTTATATCACAATTTCCAACTATCATAATCTCCTCTAGACTTTGAACAATAAACAATTCTAATCAAATCTTGTTCCTATTTTTAACTTAAAAATTTGGTACTCTTTAAATTTTAAACACAATTTTCATCCTCAAATTTTCAAATAGATGATCCAACAATAAACATTCAACTTTTAATTCAAATCATCAAATTATAAAATTTTAAACCTAATTCACCAATTGTTCAAGTCTAAAATTCTATATTTATCCTCAAAATTTAAATCGATGATTCAACCTTCAATATTCAAAATTTAAATTATGTGCTCAAAGTATAAATATTTGGTCTGTAATATCAAGATTTCAAAATTCATTAAATCCGCATCGTCTTAATCATTCTTCTAAAAACTCTCAAAATTAAAATGACTTAAATTTCTTAATCTAATCTTACTTATCACAATCTTAAAAAAAATTTAGCTTAAGTTGACAATGCAACTTCTACCCAACTTAGAATTTACCCATCTATCACATAAGGCTATATATTTAAGAAAAGCTTTCTCAATTTATTTAATCGTGTTATTCAATCCTCAAAAGTTTTTAACACCAAATATCACATGTGATATGCCCTTAATTTCGAAAGATATTCACCAAGTAATGTTGTAAACTCCATCGACCAAAGTTAGGGTTATTAGTTTAGATTGAGAGACTAAGGTTTAATTTGGTGACAATTAGAGTTTAACACAGTGATTTCGAATTTATGTACAATAATTATGTGACTTAATACACCTTACCGTTGCTTCGATGTTTAGAGCGCTACACTATTAGTTACCTTCTAACAAAGTTCATACACATTTCCTAGACATGCCAAACTACCCATCTGACCCTTGTGTAACTTTTAAATACTCAATATTGTGCTTCATATTAGCTGCACAATATTCGTTACAAACGTCTATGTATAATTCCAATAAATCTAATTTTTCATAATTGTCGTTCCAATCAAAATTGGAGGCACAACCTCAACCCAATTTCATATAACCCAAATTATGGCATTTACCTATTCTGAGCCTACGCCTATGACACTTGTGTCATACCCAATTTTAATCCCATGTGTTCTCAATTGACAAAAGAACGCATGTGCATTTATTTTTAATTAAATTAAATTAGAGACTAATCTCACCCAAAGCAAGACCCACCCAAGCCCATGTACACTCTACACCCTTTCATGTGGACATGTTCACCACCCCAAATAGCCCAGGCCGGTCCAAGTCCCGAGGTCAGCCCATATTTTCCTCTCCTATATAAATACACATTCTCTTCCTTGAAATTCTAGAAAACACAAACTATCTCACCATCAACAACCCTAGCCGAACACCCCCTACCCGACCGGACAACACCACCACCACCTCAGGCCGCGACCACCACAGCCCTCTTTCGCCTGCACCCCCATAGCCGCCGGACCACCCCAGGCCGCCTGCACCGACCGCCTCCACCTTCACCATCACCCACATCAACAACCCCATCACCAACCCGACCCCGAGCATCCCCTTATCCCGACTGTCCCCAGCCCTGACAACTGCCTCCAATACCGCCAACCACCACTGTCAGTCGGAGCACCAGCCTCCCTATGACCTGACTGCCATCCCAGCACCGTCCTAGCCTGCCAAGCCACCGCTGCCGTCGCTGCCAAGGCCGCTGCTGCCGCTGCTGCAACTGCTGCAATTACTGCTGCTGCTGCCGTTGTTGCTGCACGACGACCGGAGCTCCGCCCCCACACTGGAGTACGTGCACGTCGACGAGACAGACCCCTCCCTCGTTCAGCCAACTAGGTACACGTTCCCTTCATCCTTTTTCTTCTTGTATCGTCGTGTCATCGAGTCATCGTGTCGTGTGTCGACATAAACTAATTAATAATGTTAAACCAAATATATGTGCGTATGTATGTTTTATTAGATTAGATAATAATTAATGAATTAATAATTTCCCTAATGATATGACTTGTATAAGGAACTTGTATTTCACCTAAAAACCTAGACATTGACCAAGTACACGGTAACATGAGAAATAAGGACATATAATTGTACAAAATATAAGTAGCTTCATAAACACATAACCTTGGTAATTCATTGACTTGAGGTACACGGTAACTGAGGACAGGACATGTGTGCATTTTAGCTACGTGCACACGCGACTCTGCGCTTGACCAGCCATGACCCTTGCTTCAGTACCTAAGAGCAGCGTCGTAGTTGTGTGTATATTACTTTAGTGTCTAATGATATAATTTGCTATATTATATTATATATTTAGGGTAACTGGACCAGCCAGAAGATACTTCAGGAGCAGGCTATTGGTATTCACAGCTTGAGGACCCAGGCAAGATACCTTGCTATATTTACTATTTAATTTAAAATATATAAATGTTGTATGATATCTTGTTGCTTCTTTTATACAACTGTGCGCGTCCGAGATTGACTCGGGTGTAGTCGACGAATGCATCGATGAGTAGTGTACTTGACCTAGTCACTAGCAAACTCACGCCATTGGGAGGATACTCTGATATCTTCCGAGACTTGACACTCTTATACGTTCACGATGACAAATTTATATTGGGATGCAGGTTTGCGTACTCGACTAGCTATCGGTGCGTATTGACATGCATCACGGCTTAGTACGTAATTCAGAATTTTATATTAGTATAGACTTGGCATATAGATACGTGGTATGCACGTCGTGTATTCGATTTGTATAACTATATTGGGCGGGGAGGACAACTAGTAGACATATGGGATACACACATTGGACTCCGTAGTATCTGGAGGAGCCACGGATCCAATGACTTCCTTTATTGCAGATACCGCGCTCTTCGGAGTGATACGGACGTATATATATTACAGATACCTTATTCTTCGAAAAGATGGATATTACAGATACTACGCTCTTCGGAGTATTGGACGTTATGCCTACGCCTACCCATACGTACCAATGTTGTCCTCACATTCACTTAGATGGTTAGCACACCCTTTAATTTATTTTATTCGGTATTTATATATGGCATACTTCTATATATCTTGTTACATCCCTCTGAGGACCAGGTCCTTTCCAGATTTGGACGAGGCATATTACCCCACAGTGTACGGCCCCAGACAGGAGACTAGGTATGCTACCACGGAGGAGCTAGAGGTGCTACCGTCAGAGTTTCCATGATCACTTGGTAGGCCCTCTGCCTTGGATTGGGAGCATCACTATCTATTCAGCTGATGCCCTAGTCATTACTCTTTTTATCTGTCATTCAGTACTTTTATTTCGTCATAGTAGTGGGTTTGTTCCCACCAGACATTTTGGGTTTGTACTATGATATTCAGACTGATATTTATCTCCAGTATTTATGTAAGCCCCTGATTTTCAAAAAAATATTAAAATTGGGATTTTTCGCAATTTTCTGGAATTTTCTGGGAATTTTCTGTAATTAAAATCAGGGTTTCTAATTATTAAATGATTTTTATTTGATAATAAATAACATTAAAATATTATAAAAATAATATTTTTGGGTGTAAAACGAAAAACTGGACTTAGGGTAATTTTCCTGAATTTTTTTGGACCTCAGACCTATTTTTAAATGCCTAAAAACTATTTATTTATTTATTGAATTATTATTATGATTATTATTATTGTTATTGTTATTATTATTATTATTTTTTTTATTATTATAAATCAGCCCAGCCCGGCCCGTTATCCGGCTCGGCCCAGCCCATTGGGCCGAGCCCAGCCCGCTGCCTTTCCGGGTCGGGTCGGGTCAGGCAACCCGACCCGCTAGCCGCCCGCACCCGCTGACCCATTCTCCCTCACCCCTCCCCACGACCCAGGCGGTCGGATTTCTCGCCGCTCCGGCCTCCGCGCGCAGCGCCGGCCGTTCCGGCCGCTCCCCGCATCCTCCGCGGCCACGCAGCGCCGAGCACCCCTCTTCTCCTCCTATTTAAGTTCTTCTTCTTCTTCTTCTTCTTCTTCTTCTTCTTCTTCTTCCTCCCATTTCCCCCGAGCTCCGGCCACCTAACCCTAACCCGCCGCTCCGCCGCTCACCGCCGCCGTCGACCCCCGCCGTGCCCAGCCCCGCCTCGCCTAGCTCCGCCAGCACCTCCTCCCCTCTCCTCCGCTCCTCCTCCGGCGCCACCCGTCCGGCCAGCAGCTACGGCGGCCACAGCAGCTCGGGTCGACCCGGCCAGCCTCGGACCGCCGCCTCCGGCGCCTGCCTCTCACCGCCGACCAACCTCCCCGTCGCCAGCGCTGCCCAGCCACCTCCGGCCGGCCGCCCCTCCGCCGGAGCTTCCAGAAACCCTAACCCTAGCCCTAATTCTCTCCCCCGTGTCCGACACGAGTCGGACACGACTCAACCCCGGTTTCTCGGGTCCCCTTCAGGTACTCGTATCTTGCACCCTGTATCTCCGTTTTCGATTCCGTAAATTATGTTGTGAAGCCTGTATGACCCTCTCGGTGTCCGGACAAACTGTTCGGGGCATCGCGTCCTGTGGTGATCGCACACCGCGATCCAAAAACAGGAAAAACCAGACCCTGTTTCACCCCGAAACTAAGTGCGCCCCGCCAAACGGGATGACTTGGTCGCGTGCGGTCTTCACAGATACGTACGCATCATCGATACGGACGTGTGAGTTTTCGTGGAAGCTGATTCGGGTGTGCGTGCACACCAGAATCAACGCGTATCCGCGGACATCGCCCCGTATCCGCCTTTTTGGCAATTCACCCTAACTTCGTGCACACACGTCGGATCGAGACGAAACTTGTGCCATCGGACTCGTAGCGATACGCTGGTCCTGTGGGTCAAGTTTGGTTCGATTATGAGAACGTTGACGAAATCGCGTGTCGTGGGTCCCACAGGCCCCGCTCGACGGGCAATTTTGTGTTCGGCTCATCGGAATCCAAATCTGGAAGTTCCGTTGGGTTCGTATCAGCGTTCCTGACCTGTTGGCACTAAGTTTGGTGAATTTGGAGACCTTTGACCCGGACACGTTTTTCGGTGCAAAGCGGGCCCACCGGCGGACCCCGTTTAGACCCGAAACTGCCGTTTTTGCCCTTGTCTTCAAATTGGACCCAAGGACAGGCGTTTCTAGCTATTTGACATCTTCTGAGCATGATGGTAATATTTATTTCAGCATCCGGACTCATTTTTGGAAATTTCCCCGAGACTCCAAACTATATTTGGATCCAAACATCAGGCAAGTACCTGCACTTCAAGTTTAACCTTTATATTGTGATAAATAAATTCCCTGCTTTATTTGTACCATTGATGATTATATGTAGAGTTAGAGCACTGGATTTCATGTCTTGAATAATGTATTTCATGTCTTGCTTTTCGTGTCGGGCGGGAGAATACTAGGAGGCATGTAGTTTACCCTTTCCCCCTGTAATCACTGTGTGCCAGCTGTTGGTACGCGATTGTACCATCAGCCTTATACTTGATTATTCCCGTAATCATTGTGTACTAGTCGTCTATGACGGCCCTATTAGCCTTATAAACCCCTACATGCCAACTAGGTATTCTAAATATACAAGTTCACGCACATAAGTTCCTGTCTTGTTACAGTTATATTTCTTGTCATATTTTATTCCTGTTTTACTCAGATTTCTGGTTTATAGCAATCAATCATATTTTACTTCTAGTCTTGTTTTATAATATTATTTTTCAGTTAATTTTACTACTTACTTACGCATTTCTCAACATAATGCTTAGTCAGTTATTTTCTACCTGTCACAAATATTTAGTTTAAATCTTGTTGTGCATTGTGTACTTTGCTCCTTTCCTGACTGGATCCGTTGTTTAGGCGATGACGAGAACCTTGCCCCCACCTATTATGGACCCTCTGAGACAGCAGGTGATACAGTTGCAGAGCCGGTTCCCACCCAGGAGACTACCCCTGCAGAGTAGTTAGCCTTAGTTATTTATTTTCTTTCATCTTAGTAATCGGATTTGTCCCCGATATAATCTATGGTTCTGTAATAAACTCTGGATCTGATTATCATATTCTGGTTATAAAATCTTAGCATTCTTTTCCTGCTATTTTTTTTCTTTGCCTATTTAATTATTGTGAATGAGCTAGATTTATTACCTGTGATCATGCCCTAGACAGCGTACTACCGCCGACACTGCGGCGTAGGCTGGACGTACCCACGCACTCGTGCCCGAATTTCTGGGTGCGGGTCGTGACACATTTTTGTGGTGGCCCATGCAGGTCAAACGACTAAATTGTTCAGTTTCAACTTAGGGACCGAACAGGCCTACAATAAGATTGAGGATTCTAGGAAAAGCTCATTCACAGTATAGGGTCCTTATTTCAATTCTTGAAATCACTTCTGATCAATTTTTTTCTATCGCCCTTGATTTCCAAGTAATCTACTCTGATCTCCCTATCCCTTCATCTTTCAGAATGGTTCAGACAAGGAACACAGTAGGAGGTACATCAGAACCAGCTGAGCAGACTGTGCCCGAAACTCTTGCACTCCCTCCACCTCCATCTACTCCGACAGTTACTTTAGATGGGGCACAACTACTTGGAGTGTTCCAGGGACTAGTAGAATCCTAGAAAGAACAGACTGCACTTCTGCGGACCAGCCTCTCAGAAGCTATTAAGTCCCAGGAGTCGCCACTCAAGAGACCAGGGAGTGCCAAAGATTTCAAAAACCTCAGACCCCTGGAATTTTACGGAACTGAAGGTATTCTCTATGCCGATGAATGGATAGAGAACGTAGAGAGACTCCTGAAGACTGCTCGGGTTCCTGATGATCTCAAAGTGGAGTCTGCAAGCCTGCAACTGTTCGACATTACTCGAACCTGGTTCAGAGATGAACCCCAACTATCTGCTCCTGACCTCACCTGGGAGGACTTCAAGAGGCTATTTAAGGAGAAATTCTACCCCGAAGTGGATCGGGAAGCTCTCGAAAGCCAATTCGAGAGACTGGAACAAGGTAACCTATCTGTTGATGAGTATACTGCTGAATTTAGCAGGTTAAGCCACTTTGCGGAGTACATGGTTCGTACCCCGGAGGACAGAGCCCGTAGATTCAAGAAGGGGCTGTCTCCGGATATTTGCCTTGCTGTCACCACCAGCCGAGCCCGCACCTACGAGGAAATCTTGAACGTGGCACAAGGCGTTGAGAGAGACATGGGGCATAAACTAAAGCGAGAGAGAGATACCAGAAATGCGGGACCCAATAAACGCCCTTTTTAACAACAACAACAGCAGAGGTCCCCGCAGCAAACCCAGCGTCCTCTCCCTCGAGCTACAGCACCTCAACACCAAGCTCAAGGCCAGAATCAACGAGTTCCCACTTGTGGCTTTTGTAAAAAATAAGGTCACACCTGGCAAGTTTGTAGGAAGAGACTAGGTGCCTGTCTGTATTGTGGATCAACAGCACATCGAGTGAGGGACTGTGCCGCTTCTCCAGGACGCGGACAAGCTTACGTGATGACCGTGGAGAACGCGCAGACCTTGGGAGCAGCCAATGCGCGTAAGTGATTCGTAGATACCTTTTCCTAGTATTGTTTTCGTGCCTGTTGGTTCGTGACCTCAGCCCCAACCTAGTAATTTTAAACTTGCTAAATAACCTGGAATGCTTTTATATTTGATAACTGTAGAGATTTTGAGGTTTTTGCTATTGTGCTTATTATATGTGTCTTGTGAACTTCAATAAATTTGCACCTCCTTTTCATCATCATCTGGCACACTTAATCTTGCTGAACTTGACTTATGCTGCTATTTTATAGCCTAGTTTTGCAAGCCTGCCCTTTATCGGGCTTGTTCATGACACATGTATTATTGAGGCCTGATCAACCCCACTAATACAAGTGTCTACTCAGAATCAGTGTACTACGATCTGATCAACCTTAGTGCATTTTGATTCGCATTTTGCACGACTACTTTACGTGGATTGAGATATATAGTTGACTAGTATACTTGTCCCTAAATACGTCCGAGCATATCGTATCAGTTACATAACTGTACTAATACGAGCATGCGAATAAACGATTACCAGAATAGAATCTCAATCCATAACCGCCTGATAATTCCCATTAGAATTCTTTAAACGCCTTGATCCCTATACCTCTGTCCTACCACCTCGCCCTTAAACTCTTTACTATTGATCCTCGTCTTCCCTTATTTCGGAAAGACAAAATCCTGTGTTTGGTATAAGTTTGATTTGTAGTGCTAGATGTACCCCTGAGACCGGTCGAATTGACGATAACCTCTATGACTAAGGGAATACCATAGGTGGTATATTTGTGTTGCAGACTTAAGATTCAATACCATGATTTATTAAGTTGGGACCTAGCTTTACTAGTCGTACAGCCTTAGAGGATATATGGGTAAATTCTAAGTTGGGTAGCGACCGCAATGTTCACCTGAGAGAAACCCGTTAGACTGTAATCAAGTGAGTCTGGACAGAGAGAACCCTGCCATAATTTAAATTTTGAGAACGAAATTTTTATAAGTTGGATAGATTGTAAGCCCCTGATTTTCAAAAAAATATTAAAATAGGGATTTTTCGCAATTTTCTGGAATTTTCTGGGAATTTTCTGTAATTAAAATCAGGGTTTCTAATTATTAAATGATTTTTATTTGATAATAAATAATATTAAAATATTATGAAAATAATATTTTTGGGTGTAAAACGAAAAACTGGACTTAGGGTAATTTTCCTGGATTTTTTTGGGTCTCAGACCTATTTTTAAATACCTAAAAACTATTTATTTATTTATTAAATTATTATTATGATTATTATTATTGTTATTGTTATTATTATTATTATTATTATTATTATTTTTATTATTATAAATCAGCCCGGCCCGTTATCCGGCCCGGCCCAGCCCATTGGGCCGAGCCCAGCCCGCTGCCTTTCCGGGTCGGGTCGGGTCAGGCAACCCGACCCGCTAGCCGCCCGCACCCGCTGACCCATTCTCCCTCACCCCTCCCCACGACCCAGGCGGCCGGATTTCTCGCCGCTCCGGCCTCCCCGCGCAGCGCCGGCCGTTCCGGCCGCTCCCCGCATCCTCCGCGGCCACGCAGCGCCGAGCACCCCTCTCCTCCTCCTATTTAAGTTCTTCTTCTTCTTCTTCCTCCAATTTCCCCCGAGCTCCGGCCACCTAACCCTAACTCGCCGCTCCGTCGCTCACCGCCGCCGTCGACCCCCGTCGTGCCCAGCCCCACCTCGCCTAGCTCCGCCAGCACCTCCTCCCCTCTCCTCCGCTCCTCCTCCGGCGCCACCAGTCCGGCCAGCAGCTGCGGCGGCCACAGCAGCTCGGGTCGACCCGGCCAGCCTCGGACCGCCGCCTCCGGCGCCTGCCTCTCGCCGCCGACCAACCTCCCCGTCGCCAGCGCTGCCCAGCCACCTCCGGCCGGCCGCCCCTCCGCCGGAGCTTCCAGAAACCCTAACCCTAGCCCTAATTCTCTCCCCCGTGTCCGACACGAGTCGGACACGACTCAACCCCGGTTTCTCGGGTCCCCTTCAGGTACTCGTATCTTGCACCCTGTATCTCCGTTTTCGATTCCGTAAATTGTGTTGTGAAGCCTGTATGACCCTCTCGGTGTCCGGACAAACTGTTCGGGGCATCGCGTCCTGTGGTGATCGCACACCGCGATCCAAAAACAGGAAAAACCAGACCCTGTTTCACCCCGGAACTGAGTGCGCCCCGCCAAACGGGACAACTTGGTCGCGTGCGGTCTTCACAGATACGTACGCATCATCGATACAGACGTGTGAGTTTTCGTGGAAGCTGATTCGGGTGTGCGTGCACACCGGAATCAACGCGTATCCGCGGACATCGCCCCGTATCCGCCTTTTCGGTAATTTACCCTAACTTCGTGCACACACGTCGGATCGAGACGAAACTTGTGCCATCGGACTCGTAGCGATACGCTGGTCCTGTGGGTCAAGTTTGGTTCGATTATGAGAACGTTGACGAAATCGCGTGTCGTGGGCCCCACAGGCCCCGCTCGACGGGCGATTTTGTGTTCGGCTTATCAGAATCCAAATCTAGAAGTTCCGTTGGGTTCGTATCAGCGTTCCTGACCTGTTGACACTAAGTTTGGTGAATTTGGAGACCTTTGACCCGGACACGTTTTTCGGTGCAAAGCGGGCCCACCGGCGGACCCCATTTTGACCCGAAACTGCCGTTTTTGCCCTTGTCTCCAAATTGGACCCAAGGACAGGCGTTTCTAGCTATTTGAAATCTTCTGAGCATGATGGTAATGTTTATTTCAGCATCCGGACTCATTTCTGGAAATTTCCCCGAGACTCCAAACTATATTTGGATCCAAACATCAGGCAAGTACCTGCACTTCAAGTTTAACCTTTATATTGTGATAAATAAATTTCTTGCTTTATTTGTACCATTGATGATTATATGTAGAGTTAGAGCACTGGATTTCATATCTTGAATAATGTAGTTTGTGTCTTGCTTTTTGTGTTGGGCGGGAGAATACTAGGAGGCATGTAGTTTACCCTTTCCCCCTGTAATCACTGTGTGCCAGCTGTTGGTACGCGATTGTACCATCAGCCTTATACTTGATTATTCCCGTAATCATTGTGTACTAGTCGTCTATGACGGCCCTATTAGCCTTATAAACCCCTACATGCCAACTAGGTATTCTAAATATACAAGTTCACGCACATAAGTTCCTGTCTTGTTACAGTTATATTTCTTGTCACATTTTATTCCTGTTTTACTCGGATTTCTGGTTTATAGCAATCAATCATATTTTACTTCTAGTCTTGTTTTATAATATTATTTCTCAGTTAATTTTACTACTTACTTACGCATTTCTCAACATAATGCTTAGTCAGTTATTTTCTACCTGTCACAAATATTTAGTTTAAATCTTGTTGTGCATTGTGTACTTTGCTCCTTTCCTGACTGGATCTGTTGTTTAGGCGATGACGAGAACCTTGCCCCCACCTATTATGGACCCTCTGAGACAGCAGGTGATACAGTTGCAGAGCCGGTTCCCACCCAGGAGACTACCCCTGCAGAGTAGTTAGCCTTAGTTATTTATTTCCTTTCATCTTAGTAATCGGGTTTGTCTCCGATATAATCTATGGTTCTGTAATAAACCCTGGATCTGATTATCATATTCTGGTTATAAAATCTTAGCATTCTTTTCCTGCTATTTTTTTTTCCTTGCCTATTTAATTATTGTGAATGAGCTAGATTTATCACCTGTGATCATGCCCTAGACAGCGTACTACCGCCGACACTGCGGCGTAGGCTGGACGTACCCACGCACTCGTGCCCGAATTTTCGGGTGCGGGTCGTGACAATTTATTTTAGTACTTCTTGCTGATATATTTGTGGATGAGATTATATTACCTGTTATTGATTGATCTTAGACTTGTTAGTAGTTTAGGACACCGTAGCACTCTTCGTTAGGATCCATTAAATTGGGATATCCTCGGAGACGTGACAGCTGGCTATTGCCATGTGGCCTGGTCCCATGTATTTTGGGACTAGGGCATGACATGGTTTTAGTGGTGGCTTATACAGGTCGACTTTATCGCTTATGGTATGGTAACATGTCCAGCGAGCCTGCAATAGGATAGAAATTACTAGGTCTCATCCATTTTGATTACGTCTTTGAACTTCCTTCATATTACTTCTAAATATCAGCATCTTGTTTGTTTGATTTCGTACTCTTTTAATGAAGTTCTATCTCTTGCAGTAAGATGAACTTGCACAGTGGACGAGGAGCGCCCGGTTCTATGGTGCCAGCCGACACCACCCAAAGAGAGAAGATATCCCAGGGACCACCTGGAGGGCAACCACCAACGCAGGCCCCGATAATTCTACAGGCCCTGCTGATAAATTGGCGCGAGACTTCTTAGTACGATCCTACACAGCAGCACGAGGGATAGTCTTCCCAGACGATCCCCACACAGTATTTTGAGGGCCAGACTTCGGGGGCTACGTCGATGCCACAAACCGAGAGACCGACATCCGATGAGACACCTACCGCACAGCCAAAGGTCCCATTACCACCACCTCCACCCTATCCACCCCAGATGCCACAATCATATGGACAGCCACAGATGCTTCAGTTCTTTCAGGCTATGATGCAGGCACAATGGCACCAGACTGAGACGTTGAGACGGAGTTTGATGACAGTTCTAGAGATGACACATGTAACAGCAACCGTACCAGCACCTCTACCAGCCCAGACGGGTGGTACTATACGATGGTTCTGCCAGATGGGCCCAGATACTTTTTTGGGCAACGAGACTACAGAGGAGATCTCCGATTGGGTCGCCAACACGAAGATGCTACTAGAGGCTTCACAACTGCATCCAGACCTTTGGATGACCGCAGTGAGGGCCCAAATGAAAGGCAATACCCATCACTGGTAGGATTCTATTGAGCATAGTATAGGCAAGAACCAGACATGGGAGCAGTTCTTAGAATACTTCAATGTGAAGTATTTTCCGGCTACAGTCAATAATGCCCTGTACTCCCAGTTTCTACATCTAGAACAAGGAAATATGACTGTAGATGCATACGATGCAGAGTTTAGCCGCCTTAGCAGATTTGGTGCCGTCTTGATACCCAACGACCTAGAGAAAGCCCAGAGATTCTATCACGGCCTCACTTTCGAGCTGCAGAGGTATACTACCACCCAGGCAAGGATTTCTTATGAGAAGGTTCTTTCAGAGGTGAGGATCCAGGAGGCCATCGGCAGAGGATCAAGATGTTCCAGCACGACCATACCAGTCAGAGCCCAGCCCTGAGCAGGAGGACCGATCCGTCGTCCTGGAGCACAAACACAGCAGAGGATAGCACCATACCAACAAAAGGAGCTTCCGACTTGTCACCATTATGGCAAGAAGGGACACGTTATTAGAGATTATCGAAAGAAGCTTAGATTGTGCATGATATGTAGAGCGAGTCAGCACCTTGCAAGAGACCGTCCACAGCGCAGAGACGTAGCACCGCAGACAGGTCAGAGGCCAGCAACACCAGCCCCGAGGATACTACCCCCGCCAGGTGGTCAACGTCCACCAGCACCAGGAGGATTTCAGAGGGGACCACCTTTGGCCCCACAGGAGGCGCAGTTTGATCGAACCCGACAGCAGACCGGAGGGCAGAGGCACGGACAGGCCTTTGCACTAGCAGCTGCTGAGGAGGAAACAGAAGGGGAATCTATCATAGGTACCATTTTAGTTGTATCATTACCTGTGACTGTATCGTTTGATTCTGGAGCTATACTATCATTTATATCTAGTAGATTAGTAGCTATGCATAGAGTAGCTACTTCCCCCTTACCTAAGAGTTGGAAGATTCTTATCGGAGGAGGCATCGTGTCGATTACCAGCACTATTAGAACGTGCTCGATAGTCGCGTGTGGTAGAGATATGAGAGCGTGATTCTTGGTATTACCCATGCCATACTTTGACGTGGTGCTAGGCATGGACTGGTTAAGCTAGTATAATGCCGTACTGGATTGCCGGAAGGGTAGCGTCACTTTTAGACCACCAGATCAACCGGAGTTCGAGTACATGCGAGGGACCGTCAACCAAGGAGTAGGAAAGACAGCGGGAGCTTACATGGCTATAGAGATGGTATCCCCACCGATAGTTACAGAATTCGAGAATGTTTTCCCAGAGGATTTGCCAGGCTTACCGCCAGATCGAGATGTGGAGTTCACTATTGAACTAGTACCCGGAGAAGCATCGGTATCTTTAAATGTATACCGACTGGAAAAGAAGGAACTAGATGAGCTAAAGTTATAATTAGAGGTGTTGCAGAATAAGAGATTTATCCGTCCTAGTGCATCACCCTGGGGAGCACCAGTATTGTTTGTACCTAAGAAAGATAGTACAGTATGTATGTACATTGATTATAGAGCCCTTAATGCTTTGACTATCAAGAACAAGTATCCTCTACCATGAATTGATGATTTATTCGACCAGCTAACAGGAGCAGTGGTGTTCACAAAGATTGACTTGATATCGGGTTATCATCGGGTAAAGGTGCGAAGAGAAGACAATCCAAAGACAGCATTCAGGACTCGTTATGGTTACTACGAGTTCTTAGTGATGCCTTTTGTACTGACGAATATGCCTGCTATATTTATGAACTTGATGAACAGAGTCTTCCACCAATACTTATACCAGTTTATGGTAGTCTTCATCGATGACATCTTGGTGTATTCGAAGAGCCACGAGGAGCACGAAGAGCACTTGAGGAAAGTATTGGAAATACTAAGGCGAGAGAGGCTTTATGCCAAGCTGAACAAGTGTGAGTTCCTTCTAGATCGTATCACTTTTTTTGGGCACGTTATCTCAGGAGATGGTATTTCAGTAGATCCGACGAAGATTTCATCAGTAGAGACATAGCCAACCCCTACCAATGTCTTCAAGGTGAGGAGTTTCCTAGGACTTGCCGGATATTATCGGAGGTTCATAGAGAACTTTGCAAGGATCGCAGAGTCGATGACCCGCTTGACCCATAAGGATCAGGAGTTCACCTGGACAGAGGAGTGTCAGATAGCGTTCGATGAGCTGAAGAAGCGTCTGACTACGGCACCTATCTTGAGCATACCATCTGGACCCGGAGGATTCGTGATCTATAGTGATGCATCCGGAAAAGGACTAGGATGTGTCTTGATGCAGTATGGAAAGGTTGTGGCTATGCCTCTAGGCAGTTAAGGACCCATGAAAAAAACTATCCCACTCACGACTTAGAGCTTACCGTAGTGATCTTTGCTTTGAAGCTTTGGAGGCACTACCTATACGGAAAAAGAGTAGAGATATTCATAGATCACAAGAGCCTGAAGTACGTCTACACCCAAAAGGACCTGAACCAGAGACAAAGACGTTGGCTCGAGGTGATGACAGACTTTGAGATTGAGCTATAGTACCACCCGGGAAAGGCCAACGTAGTAGTTGACCCGTTGAGCAGAAGACCCATGGCATTCTTCTTGACTATCCAACAATATCTGTTGAGAGATCTAGAGTAGATGGGTATAGAGGTTATTATGACCGAAATAGATGGACAGTTGTCGAGTTTTCAGTTAAAATCGACATTAGTTGAGAGGATCAAGGCTGATTTGCCGACAGATGCCAGATTTCAGAGTCTTCGACAGAGGACAGAGGCTGAAATACAAATAGAATTGCGTATACATGAAGACGGGACTTTGAGATATGGAGATCGTCTCTATGTTCCAAATGGAGAACTTTGTTTGGAGCTAATGTCGGAGGCACACAGTTCAACATACTCTATTCATCCAGGAGGCACGAAGATGTACAGAGACTTAAGGCAGTACTACTGGTGGCATAAAATGAAGAGGGAGATAGCCCACTTTGTGGCAAAGTACCTAGTGTGTCAGCAAGTCAAGGCTGAGCATCAGAGGTATGCAGGTTTACTTCAACCGCTCCCGATACCGGAATGGAAATGGGAGCACATCACTATGGACTTTGTTACAAATTTTCCGATGAGTCCTAGTGGTCGCAATACAGTATGGGTAATCGTGGATCGACTCACAAAGTCCACTCACTTTTTACCCATTAGAGTTGGGAAATCTACAGAGGTCTTAGCAAATATGTACATGAAGGAGATTGTGCGACCGCATGGAGTGCTAGTTAGTATAGTGTCCGACAATGATACAAGGTTTACATCTTACTTTTGGCGGAGTATGCAAGAGAGTCTCGGTACTCGCCTGAAGTTTAGCACATCGTATCACCGACAAACAGATGGCCAGTCCGAGTGCACCATACAGACATTGGAGGACATATTAAGAGCATGCATACTTGATTTCGGAGGATCATGGGAGGACCATTTGTATTTGGTCAAATTTTTTAATAATAATAGCTATCAAGCGAGCATTCAAATGGCTCCCTATGAAGCATTGTATGGCAAGAAGTGTCGTTCCCCAGTGTGTTGGAGCGATATAGGCGAGAGGCAGATTCTTAGGCCAGAGTTGGTTATTCGTACAGTAGAGAAGGTAAAGAAGATCAAAGGGCACCTGCAAGCAGCACAGGACAGACAAAAACCTTGGACAAATGTACATCGACGACCCCTAGAGTTCTAGGTTAGAGATCATGTGTTTCTCAAAATCTCACCTACTCGAGGGACCATTAGATTTGGAGGCAGAGGAAAGTTGAGTCCGAGGTACATCGAACCATTCGATATGTTAGAACGCATCAGAGAAGTTGCTTACAGGTTAGCCTTACCGCAGACTTTAGAAGGAGTTCATGACATCTTCCATATATCTCAGCTAAGGAGGTACATGCCAGATCCGAGTCATGTGCTTAACCATTCAGAAATCACAGTCGGGCCGAGTTTATCATACAAAGAAAAGCCTGTAGAGATTCTGGATAAAAGCGAGAAGGTATTGCGAGGTCAGACTATCCCTCTAGTTCGTGTTGCATGGAGGCATCATGCACCAGACGAGTCGACCTGGGAATGCGAGAAGGATATTCGACAGCGTTATCCTAATATCTTCGAAGGCCTAGGTATGTGGTAGCATTTAATTTCAGTCAGAAGTTCTTACCAGGCGTATGTTTTAATTTCGAGGACGAAATGCTCTAAGGAGGGTAGATTGTAAACCCCTCGACCAAAGTTAGGGTTATTAGTTTATATTGAGAGACTAGGGTTTAATTTGGTGACAATTAGAGTTTAACACAGTGCTTTAGAATTTATGTACAATAATCATGCGACTTAATACACCTTAACGTTGCTTCGAT
Source organism: Iris macrosiphon (assembly GCA_036927795.1). Taxonomy (NCBI): domain Eukaryota; kingdom Viridiplantae; phylum Streptophyta; class Magnoliopsida; order Asparagales; family Iridaceae; genus Iris; species Iris macrosiphon. Next base: position 130,462,783 of record JAYESA010000010.1, on the reverse strand, counting down.
GTTTAGAGCGCTACACTAGTAGTTACCTTCTAACAAAGTTCATACACATTTTCTAGACATGCCAGACTACCCATCTGACCCTTGTGTAACTTTTAAATACTCAATATTGTGATTCATATTAGCTGCACAATATTCGTTACAAACGTCCATGTATAATTCCAATAAATCCAATTTTTTGTAATTGCCGTTCCAATCGAAATTGGAGGCACAACCTCAACCCAATTCCATATAACCCAAATTATGGCATTTACCTATTTTGAGCCTGCTACGCCCATGACACCTGTGTCACACCCAATTTTAATCCCATGTGTTCTCAATTGACAAAAGAACGCATGTATATTTGTTTTTAATTAAATTAAATTAGAGACCAATATCACCCAAAGCAAGACCCACCCAAGCCCATGTAACTCTACACCCTTTCATATGGACATATTTACCACCCCAAATAGCCTAGGCTGACCCAAGTCCCGAGGTCAGCCCATATTTTCCTCTCCTATATAAATACACATTCTCTCCCTTGAAACCCTAGAAAACACAAACTATCTCACCATCAACAACCCTAGCCGAACACCCCCTACCCGATCGGACAACACCACCACCACCTCAGGCCGCCACCACCACAGCCCTCTTTCGCCTGCACTCCCTAGCCGCCGGACCACCCCAGGCTGCTTGCACCGACCGCCTCCACCTTCACCATAACCCACATCAACACCCCCATTACCAACCCAACCCCGAGCATCCCCTTATTCCGACTATCCCTATCCCTGACCACCGCCTCCAACACCGCCAACCACCACTGTCAGTCGGAGCACCTCCCTCCCTACGACCTGACCGCCATCCCAACACCGTCCCAGCCTACCAAGCCGCCGCTGTTGCCGCTGCCAAGGCCGCTGCTGCAACTGCTGTAGTTACTGCCGCTGCTGTCGTTGTTGTTGCACGACGACCGGAGTACGTGCACGTCGACGAGACAGACCCCCTCCCTCGTTCAGCCAACTAGGTATACGTTCCCTTCATCCTTTTCCTTCTTGTATCATCGTGTCATTGTGTCGTGTGTCGACACAAACTAATTAATAATATTAAACCAAATATATGTGTGTATGTATATTTAATTAGATTAGATAATAAATAATGAATTAATAATTACCCTAATGATATGACTTATATAAGGGACTTGTATTTCACCTAAAAACCTAGATATTGACCAAGTACACGGTAACATGAGAAATAAGGACATGTAATTGTACAAAACATAAGTAGCTTCGTAAACACATAACCTTGGTAATTCATCGACTTGAGGTACATGGTAATTGAGGACAGGACACGTGTGCATCTTAGCTACATGCACACGTGACTCCGCACTTGACCAGCCGTGACCCTTGCGTCAGTACCTAAGAGCAGCATCGTAGTTGTGTGTATATTACTTTAGTATCTAATGATAGAATTTGTTATATTATATTGTATGTTTAGGGTCACTGGACCAGCCAGAAGATACTTCAGGAGCAGGCTATTGGCATTCACAGCTTGAGGACCCAGGCAAGATACCTTGCTATATTTATTATTTAATTTAAAATATGCAAATGTTGTATGATATCTTGTTGCTTCTTTTATACAACTGTGCACATCCAAGATTAACTCGAGTGCAGTCGACGAATGCTTCAATTAGTAGTGTACTTGACCTAGTCACTAGCAGACTCACGCCATTGGGAGTATGCTCTGATATCTTTTGAGACCTGACACTCTTACACGTTCACGGTGACAAATTCATATTGGGATGCGGGTTCGCGTACTCAACTAGCTATCGGTGTGTGTGACATGCATCACGGCTTAGTACGTAATTCAGGATTTTATATTAGTAGAGACTTGGCATATAGATACGTGGTATGCACGTCGTGTATTCGATTTTTATAACTATATTGGGCGGGAAGGACAACTAGTAGGCGTATGGGATACACACATTGGACTCCGTAGTATCCGGAGGAGCCACGGATCCAATGACCTCCTTTATTCCAGATACCGCGCTCTTCGGAGTGATATGGACGTATATATATTACAGATATCTCATTCTTCAGAATAATGGAAGTTATAGATACCACGCTCTTTGGAGTGTTGGACGTTATACCTATGCCTACCCATACGTACCAATGTTGTCCTCACATTGCATTCACTTAGATGATTATCACACCCTTTATTTTATTTTATTCAGTATTTATATATGGCATGCTTCTATGTATCTTGTTACGTCCCTCTGAGGACCTGGTTCCTTTCCAGATTTGGACGAGGCATATTACCCCACAATATACGGCCCCGGACAGGAGACTAGGTATGCTACCGCGGAGGAGCTAGAGGTGCTACCGTCAGAGTTTCCGTGATCACTTGGTAGGCCTTCTGCCTAGGATTGGGAGCATCACTATCTAGTCAGCCGATGCCCTAGTCATTACTCTTTTTATCTGTCATTCAGTAATTTTATTTCGTCATAGTAGTAGGTTTGTTCCCACCAAACATTTTAGGTTTGTACTATGATATTCAGACTGATGTTTATCTCCAGTATTTATTTTAATAATTCTTGCTGATATTTGTGGATGAGATTAGATTACCTGTTGTTGATTGATCTTGGACTTGTTAGTAGTTTAGGACAGCATAGCACTCTTCGTTAGGATCCATTAAATTAGGATATCCTCGGAGACGTGACAGCTGGCTATTCTCATGTGGCCTAGTCCCGTGTATTTTGGGACTGGGGCGTGACAAATGTGATTGGTCTATGGGGTATATCTAGTACTCTCCGTATATCAAACTTATACCAAGCATGAGATTTCGTCTTTCCGAAATAGGAAAAAACAGAGAACGATAATAAAGAATTCAAGGAGGAGGTGATAGAATACAAGTACGGGATTCAAGGCGATTAAGGAATTCAAAAAGGAGTGGTCAAGGCAGTTGTGGATTAAAATCCTATTTTGGTAAATTCCTATTCGTATGCTCATATCAGAAAAGTTATGTACCTGATATGATATGCTCTGACCAGTCTAGAGGACAAGTATATTCGTCTACTAGTCAACTATATATCTCAATCCATGTAAGGTTGTCATGCAAAGAACGAAGCAAGCGCACTAAGGTTGATCAGGTCATAATACACTAATTCTAATTAGACAATTGTATTAGTGTGTGCACCCAATAATACATATGTCATGAACAAGCTCGATAAAAGAATAAGCTTGTAAAACTAGTCCAGAAAAATATAAGTACGCTGGATTATGATGAAAGAAGGTACAAAATAATTCAAATTCATAAAGAAGATAAGACTTATCCGGTATTGTGCCTCTACAGATGCTATACTAACTAATTGTCCAAGTCTCTAGTCGACCAAATGGGGGTATGGGCCTCTAAGTTCTACAGTCTAGATAAATACTATCATCTTATGCAAGTCTATAGTTGGTGTCATTCAATTACACTTCATTAATCGGTCAAAAGGACTTTTTGATACTATGTTGTGAGGCATACTACCCAACTTAAAAGAATAAATTATACTGTAACTGTCTTATGGGAATAAAGTAGAAACTCTTGTTGGGGTACACGAGAAAAAGATCTTAGTACTTATTAGGGTATCCTATTGCATTATATAGGTAATGGTCATCTTAAGTCTTAATCATAGTGCTTATAGAACAAAAGTGTTAATATTAAGAATAGAGAAGTTACTGGCTCTCAAGTGAAAGAGAATATAACCTATAAGGAGATATTTGGAACATATTACTTGATTTGAAACTAAAGGATAATCATAAAATTATAATCTAAATGACCAACTCAAACTATCAAGTTCTATCTACTAAGCACATAATTTTAAAATTCAAGATTAACAACTATAATCCTTACAAACTATATATCCTTAACATAAAAGAAAATTACTTGGCCTATAATCAGAAGGGTTAGGTGGCACAAATTGAAAGATAAAAGAAAATTTTAGTCGTTACACAATTAGCGAGCGTTAAGGTTTCAGAGGAACAAGATATGAAATTAAAATGAGAGACTCTTGATAATATCATGGTTTCCTAAGGAAAAGGTTGTATGCTAATCTCTGTGTTTGAGGTATGATCAAGAAAAATGTTCTATTCATTCCTTTTGGTTTTCTAAGGTATTGTTTTGCTACTATCAAGACAAGAATCTAAATTTAAAGTTCTCTAGTACTATCTAACTATGAAAGTTAGGTTTAGTCCTAATATTCAACCTTGAATTTCTATTGGTTCCTCAATACTAGGGTCAAACAATATGGTCAAATTTTTAACTAACCCTAATAGTGTCTATACTACTCACAAGTCCTTCATAAATATATCAAGGGATAATGGTCAATTAATCTACTGGTAAGGGATGCTAGGGTTCATTAGGTATTGTAAATTTAGTAATGTGTCAATATTCTAGTTGTATTCTTAGTAGGAATGTTACCCTAATTATCATCCTAACAATAAGGATTCCTATATTCTAGCAGAAGGCTACACTCAAAGAACTATTAGAGAAGTACATGAATCAAGCAAGATGTAATTATTTAAATAGAACATATTGGAAGGAAGGTGAGTCATAGTAAAATATAGATGAGACCTAAAACTCTAATCCTAGGTGCAGGCTCGCTCGGTACAGTTACGTAACCGAAACGGCTAACTCGACCTGTATGGGCCACCACTAAAAATATGTCACGCCCCAGTCCCAAAATACAAAGGACTAGGAATACATAAGCATGTCAGCCGTATGTATATGGCAACTCCAATATATGAAAACCATAACACATACGTACGCTGTATTATGAACAATAATTCACAAGTGGTATATACTTGTCATAAGTCACAGGACATAACTAAATCTCATCCACATAATCAAATAACCAATCAACTATATAACTAAATCAAGTATAAGATGCTTGATAAGAACAAGTAGTTGGGTGGAGACAAATCCACTACCAAACTAGAATATAAAAGTAAATATAATAAGTATATCTAATGAACAATGAGGCTCGAAGGAAAGACCTCCTCGAAAGATAAGTAGCAAGTCCTGATCCGCACTCCTGCGAATAGTCATGATCGTCTACACCTAAAAAGGGACCAACTCCTCAGAGGGATGTAACAAGATACATAGAAGTATACCATAAAGTAAATACTGTGAAAACTCGAGGGTGAACTAACCAGCTAAGTATTAAGAATATAATTTGAGGACAACTTAGTGCGTATGGGAAGTGTAGGCTAGACATATGCTGACGTAATTCACCAATTGCCGTGACTGGCTAGTATATGCCACATATGCCCCCATAACAAGGGCACTCTGTAATATAATAACGTCCAGCTCCGAGGAGCGTGGTATCTGTATAAGTAATAACGTCCCATGTTCCAAAGAACGTAGAATCTGTATAGTATAACATCCATATCATTCCGTAGAACATGGAATCTGTATAGTATAACGTCCATATCGTTCTATAGAACGTGGAATCTGAATAGTATAAAGTCTATATCGTTTCGTAGAACTTAGAATCTGAATAAAGGAAGTCATTGAATTCATGGCTCCTCTGGATACTACGGAGTCCAATGTGGGTATTTCATACACCTACTAGTTGTCCTACCCGCCCAATGCCAATGCACAAGTCGCGAACACGACGTGGACATCTCGTACTATAATGCAAGTCTCTATAGAAATAAACAACTAAGCTAAATACCGTCACACGTGCTGCTCACACCGATGGCCAGTCGAGTATGAAGCACGCATCCCTACATGAACTCACTCTGTGATGTGCAATAATACGTGTCAAGGCCTGGGGAGTCATACCGATAACTCCATAACTTTAGGTGCGTCTACTAGACACTAGGTCAAACACAAGTCCTAACGTCAACGCCTTCGTTGACTACACCCGAGTCTTTCTCGGATACGCACAGTTATATAATATTAAAACAAATAAATATACAACTAAATAATAACTGAATTTAAACAGTACAACAAGACAAGGTATACTTGTCTGGCAATAAAGCTGCATAGTATAAGCGTCCAGGTGTCAAATATAAAGGATCAAAAACTATGGCCTCCGAATGAACGTCTCCAAATGCTGAAATAAACATCCCCAATGTTCCCAGAATAAGCAAGATAGTCAGAAAAGCCTACCCTTTGGTCGAATTTGGACACAGAGGTAAAACGATAATTTTGGGTCAAAGCGGGTCCACATGTGGGCCACTTTGCACCGAAAAGTGTGCCAGTGGTAGGAAAATTATAGGTCAAACAAATTTTAAACGTCGATAAGAACTCAACGGTATATCCAATTTTGGATTCCGGTGAGCCGATCACAAATTCGCCCTTCAAGTCAAACCGTAGGGCCCGCAAATATGCGGCTTGGTCAATTATCTCAGAATTGCGTGAAACTTGGGTCACAGGACCAGGGTGATACCACGAATCCAATGGCGAAAGTTTTGTTGCATTCTGACAAGCGTACACAAAATAGAATAGTATTTTATAAAAGTCACGATGTGGGAACTTTTTACGGATACGGATTGATTCTGATACGCGCACACGTCCGAATCAGCTTCTGCGAAAGCTCACACGTTAGGATATACCATACGCGCCTTTCAATATAATTGGTATGTGACGAGGCGGTCCCGTTTAGAGGGACACACTCCGTATCATAAAATTTTAGTTTTAAATTATCAAGTTTTTGGTCGTTTTGGAGGTCGAATAATTTAACACATGTAACAAATTAATGAAAACTAAAAGAACAAAAAAAAATTTGGTTATATTGAGAAGAAAACCCTTCAAATAAATTTTGAAAATATTAAACAGGTTGATGGTAAATTGGGTGTGAACATGGGGGTTTGGGGTAAAGTTTTTGGACTATTTTGGTCAGATTTTCGGCCATTTTTTGGTCAATTTTTTGACCAATCCGGAATACGAAACCTCGCCCCGCTTGAATATAATTCCTAGAGGATTAGGTTGTGAACGTACACAGACAAACTATTCGAGAAAAGGACGAGAGATGGGGGAGATATGTTACCTTGAAGATGGGATGTTGAGTGGTGTTGCTGTGCATGCACGCACGTACGTGGACGGCGGGCGGACGGCCGAGGCGGTGGCCCGCGGCTGCGGTGGCGGTCGACGCGGGGTTGGCTGAGGCCGTCGGGGCTGGGATAGGGTTAGGGTTTAGAGATTAGGGTTAGGGTTTAGAGATTATATATATATATATATATATATATATATATATATATATATATATATATATATAGGGAGAGAGATGGAGAGTTGGGATACTAGGAGGGGCTGGTTCTGGGCCGTAGGGGGGAGTTTTGTGGGTAGGGTAGTTAGTTTTTTAGGGTTTTTATTTGTTATTTATTTATTTTCTTTTCTTTTTCTTTTCTTTTCTTTTATTTCTTTTATTTTTATTTTTCTATTATTATTATTATTATCATTATTATTACTAATACTATTATTATTATTATTATTATTATTATTATTATTATTATTATTATTATTATTACTATTATTATTATTACTATTACTAATATTATTACTCTTACTATTATTATCACTAACATTATTATTATTTTATTATTTATAATAACCTTGTATTTATTAGCGTATATTCACATATATAAATAAAAAAAAAATCCAAAAAAATATTTTGACACCAAATAAATTATAGAAAATTACTTTGTAAAGCTTTAATACAATACTACAACCAAAATATTTTACAAAATATTTTATAATTAATAATTAGATATTTATTTAGTTGTAATAAATCAAATAATTATATTATCTAATTAACTAAGTAATTATTAAATGGTTATCCATAAACTAGATTAATAGTAAATAATAAGAAATCTATAAAAATGAAAACGTCTAACTTGGCACGGAGAAATTATGGGATGCTAATTGTAGGAAGTTAGAATTGAAAAATAACCACAAATAAATTATATATATATATATATATATATATATATATATATATCTAAATATTTACACAAAAATCTATGGTCGTTACACTAATGTCATACTAACACCAAGGGATCGAATATTTGTGCCACAAAAAGATCCTACAGGTAGTGTCTCCTGTGTAGGCTACTTCCTATGAAGGTAGATACAGATTTTGGGGCCATTCTATATCATTAATGTCCAAACCACGGTAAAGTGTCCTAATATAATTATTGAATTTTATTTGATTTAAAAATAATCTAAAATAAATACAAGGAATACAAAATACACACAAAATTCCCATTTTTGGGTGAGGGGGTTAACAAGACTTATATGGCATGTATTTTATTTTTGAGACTTATGTTGAGTTTAGACTTGTTTGGCTCTTGTATTATTTCTGCTCCTATTCCATTATCTACCATTCTTTCTTTAGTTTGATTTTGTGATTGGGTATTGATTATATTTAGCATGTCATAGTATTATTCCTCCGTTGGGAGTTAAGACGGCATGGCAGGTACCTTATATCTTGTGTGAGATGTTAGATTATATTGTTGACCTAAAACAGCATTCTACGTCGTTCTTATAATGTAGGCTGGGCGTGGTTTATCACTCGTGTCCTTATTCTGGGTGTGGGTCATGACACATTTTTAGTGGTGGCCAATGCTGGTCCAAGAGTCACAAGTAGAGAAATTTCGTAGTAGTGCGATGACTTAGTTGTAATATTATAAGCCTTCTTTAAGAATAGGATATAGAAAAGGGTATACTCAATCACAGCTACGAACACTTTCAATTTGATTTAATTGTTGTTCTTTTCATTTGCAAATCCTTATCTATTGAATAATTGCTTTACTTGAATAATTTTGTCCTTCCTTGATGATATTGTATCTAAATTAATATTAATTTTTTTGATTCAATCTATCTTTAGGATGCCACCAAAGATGCATTTTTAGTGCTCGAGCACAGTATCGGCAAGGTCGGTCACTTCGTCGCCCCTAAGGGCAGCACCAGAAGACACTATGCAAGCAGTTCCAGTTCAGAGGGTCATTTTATCAGTTCAGATATGAGTATCTGCAGCAGGATTTTGGGGTGCTCCACCCCCAGTCTAGAGGGGCGTACCTACAGCTCCCTAGAGGACAATGCCTTCAGCATCGGAGGAGCTACCACTACTACCACCAGTCGTTGATCCAGCATAAATGTTCGCCCTCTTTCAGCAGATGATGGAGATGCAGAGGGTTCAGGCGGAGGCCCAGCAGCGACAGTCGGAGGTGATGAGACAGGGCATTGAGAATGCCCATCAGCTAACTCTAGCAGCTGTTGAGAGAGTTGCAACGATCCAGCCAGAGGCCATCCCACTTTCGTAGATCTCACAACAACCAAGGTCAGGCACCATAGTAGACTTCAAGAGGATGGGGTCTAAGGAGTTCAGAGGTACTGAGGGATTATCTATGTGGACGGTTGGATAGAGGATATCGAAAGGAACCTGTTGCTAGCACAGATTCCTGAGGCTTTACAGATAGAGGCGGCAGGCAGTATGATACTTGACATAGCCTTGACCTAGTTCAGGATCGATCTAAGGGTTAGAGTATCGGGACTTTCCTAGGAGACCTTTAAGGAACTCTTCAAGGAAAAGTTTTTTCCAAATGTGGTTCTGATATCACTGGAGAGTCAGTTCGAGCACCTCGTCCAGTGGAACATGATGGTGGACGAGTATGCTGTCGAGTCTTACAGACTAGGGCAGTTTGTTGAGGAACAGAACCCCAGGGCAAAGGCTATAAAATTCAGGAAGGACCTGAATAGTGAGATCAAGTCTCACACCAATGGAGAGCACACCGCTACTTATGAGAAGATTCTGAGGCAGGCACAATGATGAAGGATGATTTTGATCTTGGCTTTAGAAGGCTGAGAGACACAGGAGGACTCAGTACTAGTATGGGGCCAGTGAAGCGGCCTAATTTCCAGCAGCAGCAGAGGCCTTTTCATAAGCAGCAGCCAAGACAGCAGTATCAGGCACCATTTAAGCTACTAGTGCAGCAGGCACATCAGGCCTCGAGATCCGCACAACAGGCCCCACAGTGTACTCACTATGGAAAGGTTGGATATATACGGGAGGTCTGCAGGAAAAGGCTTGGAGTGTGTCTTTATTGCGGACAGGCAGGATATCAGTTACGAGATTGCATTATAGCTCCCGTTCGAGCAGGCCAGGGTGTAGCACCTATTCAGAGGATTCTACCAAGGCACCCGGCAGGATAGCAATGAGGACCTCCCCTACCATAATAATACCAGCAGTTCACTTAGCACCAGCAGCAGCAGAGAGGTGCTCAGCGATTGGGGCGAGCTTTTGCCTTGACCATCGAGGAGGAGGAGCCAATTGGTGATGTTATCTCAGGTTCAGTCTATCTTGATTCTTTTTCAGCGCTTGCTTTATTTAATTCTGGTGCTTCATACAGTTTTGTTTCTGTATCTTTTGCTTTAAAATATTATTTGGATTCTGAACCGTTGGCAAGGACTTGCAAGATCACGACCGGGGGTGGCATAATCCTGGTCAGTGATGTTTACAAAGATCGAAAGATTTCTTTGGGAGGCAGAGAGTTGAGCATATGTCTACTCGTAATACAACTTTCGAGTTACGATATAGTACTCGAGATAAATTGGTTGAGTAGGCATCATGCTAGTATCAATTATCGTGGAGATAGAGTAGTATTTCAGCCACCAGGAGAGCCAGAGTTACAGTTCATCAGAGGAGCAGCAGAGCAGGACGAAGGAGTCTACTATGGAACTTTGGTGGAAGAGCAGGAGTTGCCACATCCATTGATTGGAGAGTTCATGGATGTATTCCCAGAGAAGTTACCAAGGTTGCCACCAGATAGAGATATGGAGTTCTATATAGATTTTGTGACAGGTACAGAGCCAATATCATAGCACATCTAAAGAGTGAACAATAGTGAACTGGCAAAATTAAAGAAATAAGTAGATGAGTTCCAGGACAAGGGCTTTATTCATTTAAGTTCATCACCATAGGGTGCTCCAATATTATTTGTATCGAAGAAGGATGGGTCGGTATACATGTGTATCAACTATATGACACTCAAGAACCTCACTATCAAAAATAAATAACCGTTGCCACGGATTGATGATTTGTTTGACCAATTGAGCAGGGTAAAAGTATTCTCTAAGATAGATTTGAGGTTGGGGTACCACCAGGTGAAAGTGAAGAAGGAGGACATACCGAAGACTACTTTCAGGACTCGGTATAGGGAGTTCAAGTTCTTAGTGATACTATTAGCGTTGACTAATTCCTCGACGGTATTCATGAACTTGATAAACAAGGTGTTTTATCAGTACCTAGATCAGTTTGTGGTAGTTTTTATTGATGATATATTGATTTATTCAATGACCCCAGAGGAGCATGAGGAACACCTGAGGATAGTGCTGGAGACCCTCAGGAAGGAGAAGCTTTACGACAAGCTTTCGAAGTGTGAGTTCTTCCTTGATAAGGTTGAATTCCTCGGGCATGTGATTACAGGAGATGGGATATCAGTGGACCAAAAGAAGATATCCGCAGTTAAGTCATGGTCTATCCCAGGCTCTGTGGCAAAGATCAGGAGTTTTCTTGGATTGGCAGGCTACTATCGAAGATTTAATCAGTATTTTTTCAGGATCACAGAGCTGATGACTAGGTTGACTCGAAAGGACGTGGAGTTTGTTTGGACGAAGGAGTGTCAGGCCACACTCAAGGAGCTGAAGAAAAGGTTAACTACAACTCCAGTATTGACGTTGTCATCAGGGACATGAGGTTTTACCATCTACAGTAATACATTGGACAAGGGTTATGATGTGTTGCAACAGAATAGGAAGGTGATTGCCTACGCTTCAAGGCAATTATGGCCGCACGAGAAGAATTACTCTACCCATGACTTGGAGTTGGCAACGGTTATTTTTGCTCTAAAGTTGTGAAAGCATTACTTGTATGGGGAGGAAGTAGAGATCTTCACAGACCATAAGAGCTTGAAGTATGTGTTCATACAGAAGGAGCTCAACATGAGGCAGTGACGATGGTTGGAGTTGATGAAGGACTTTGACATTTCTTTATAGTATCATCCAGGGAAGGCCAACGTAGTTGCGGATGCTTTGAGTAGGTATCTTGTGGCTATGTACTTGGCGAGGGACAAACACTTATTGGCAGGTCTTGATAGCTTGGATATAGAGGTATTAGTTCTTGGAGTTACATCATAGATATGGGGACTTCAAGTGCAGTCTGAGTTGATGGACCAGATTAGAGCAGCACAGTTCGAGGACGAGTCTCTGAGGTGCATCAGAGAACAGGTTCGGATGGGATTGGCAGAGGACTTCAGCATTGCAGAGGATGGTTCATTGCGGCAAGGTACCAGGTTATGTGTGTCGAATGGAGCGTTGCACGAGGAGGTTCTTCAGGAGGCACATCAATCTCAGTACTATATGCATCCAGGCGCCAACAAGATATATAGAGACATGAGACAGTATGTTTGGTGGTATGGTATGAAGCGGGAGGCAGCTAGGTTCGTATCCAGATGCTTGGTATGCCAGCAGGTAAAGACGGAGAGGCAGAGACTAGGTGGATTGCTTCAGCCTTTACCTATCCCAAAATAAAAGTGGGAACATGTGACGAAGGACTTTGTATCGGGACTTCCGTATTCTACAGGAGGTAAAGACGCGATTTGTGTCATCGTTGACAGGTTGACCAAATCAGTCCACTTCTTGCCATTCAAGGTGGGTACGTCTACGGAGAAGCTTACGGAGATGTATGTGTGGAAGATAGTCAGATTGCATGGAGTTCCTATGAGCATAGTCTCGGAACGGGATAGTCATTTTACTTTCTATTTTTGGAGGAGTTTGTAGGCTAGCTTGGGCACCCAGCTCAAGTTTAGTACCGCATATCACCCTCAGATGGACAGACAGTTGGAAAGGACTATTTAGACTCTCGAGGATATGCTACGGATTTGTGTATTATATTTGGAGGCTATTGGAAGGATCACCTTCATCGAGTAGATTTTGCTTATAACAACAGCTACCAAGCCAGTATCGAGATATCACCATTTAAGGCATTGTATGGATGGAGATGTCGCACTCTATTATCATGGGATAATGTTAGTGAGAGAGCCTTATTAGGTCCAGAGATGACAATGGATGCAGCTGAGAAGGTGAATCTCATCAGAGACAGAATTTGAGTGGCGCAGGACAGACAGCGACATTGGGACGATAGCTATCGGAGAACTTTGGAGTTTCAGGTATTGGATTTGTTTGTATTAATTGTGATTACTTATTTTTTTAATAGAGTGCTAAGGTAGAATTTTGTGCTAGGTTGGTGATATGGTGTTCTTGAGGATTTCTCCGACACGGGGCACAATCCATTTTGGTGGAGGCGGAATGATTAGTCCATGGTACATCGGACCCTTCCGTATTATTGAGAAGGTCGGTGCAGTGACCTACAGATAAGACTTTTCGCCTGTACTAGAGGGAGTTCACAACATATTCCATGTGTCACAGTTAAAATGATATATGGAAGATCCTAGCCATGTATTAGATCACTCGAAGATCCAAGTGGGGCCGACTCTCAGTTATCCAGAGCAGCCCGTGAAGATTCCCGATTATAGGTAGAAGGTGCTGTAAAACCAGACGATTCCTTTAGTACGCGTTGGGTGGAGGCAACACTCGCCCGGAGAGAGTACCTGGGAGCGAGCGGCCGAGATGCGCGAGCAATATTCTTATCTGTTTGAGCCGTGGGATATAATTCTTTCTTACTTATATTAATTGTTTGTGGTAGTTAGATTCTTCCTTAAATTTTGAGGACAATTTTTTTTAAGGTGGATAGACTTGTCACCCTCATTTTTTTAAATAAGGGTAGTTTGATAATTTGGCCTAGTTATTTAATTTTAGAAATATTATATTATTATTTGGTGTGCTATAAATAATTATTTGATGTTTGTGGTAGTTATTTAGTTATTAGAGTATTATGTATTAATTTAGAGACATGTGGTATTTGTTTCTAATAGTGGGCCATCCTATTATTTAGACTTGACAATTGTAAACCCAATTAGACTTTCATGACAACTAGTGGATGCTTAGACTTTCCATGAGTTGTATTTGACTAGTAAACTTCTGGCATGTATTTTATTTCTAAGACTTATGTTGAGTTTATACTTGTTTGACTCTTGTATTGTTTATGCTTCTATTCCATTATCGTGTCATTCTTTCTCTAGTTTGATTTTGTGATTGAGTATTGATTATATTAGCATGTCATTGTATTATTCCTCCGTTGGGAGTTGAGATGGCATGACATGTACCTTATATCTTGTGTGAGATGTTAGATTATATTGTTGACGTAGAACAATATTCTACGTCGTTCTTACGATGTAGGCTGGGCGTGGTTCATCACTCATGCCCTTATTCCGGGTGCAGGTCATGACATTTAGCAGTAGTTTGCTTGATGGAGCTCGAGCATGGAGTTATTACGTTGCCAGTTGTACACAGGCTCGATTCTCGCTACCAGATGACAAAGTTGCACCTCATATTCTCTATTCAGCAGCTAAGTTCTATTGGACAATGAATACTTTGTCGTTTGATTATGAAAGAGGGACCACCTTCATTGTGGACTCAAACTTGATGGATGAAAAGGTCCGCAAAACTTCACGAAAGGGCAAGGGTATTGTTATGTCATATCTGATTTCCAAAATATTATTATAATATTATATTTTGAATAAAAAAAGAAGAAGAAAAATTTTAATGGGAAAATAAGTTTAAGAAAGATTAGTTTTACCAGAAATTTTTTATTATTTTAATAATATAATTTTTTGGATTCTCAAAATTCTAATATAATAATAATATTTATTTTCAAATAAATATTATTATTATTTTATTGAGGTGCTAGCTTGTCATCATGCTTAGTCATCATGAATTTTGTTTTAATTATTGTAAGAATTGATTTTTTTGTTAGATGTTAATTGGATTAATTAAAGTCCTAAACAAATGTTCTTAACTTTTTACTAAACAACCCTTGCACCAACTCTCCAAGCCACCTCACCCTTTATATGGCCGACCATAACACCCTACCCCTATTGTTATCTTTCCATCTTATTCTATCTTAGCATCTTTAGATATTTTATTTGTTTATTATTAAAGAAAAAAAATCAAAGCTTTATAAAAGCTTAAGTTTTCTTTCCTTCTTTCCTAACTTTCTTTCAACCTCCTTCCTTCACTTTCCTCCTCATCCGACAGCATCTCCCCCTCAATTTAACCCTAAAGTTTTATATTTGCATCCATAATCATCTCTTTATATCAAATACTGAAAGCAAGTCCTCTATACATTCTAATTTCTAACTATTTTTTGTTTCCTTGTATAGTTTTAATTTCCTTCCATGATGTTCCCTAAAATTTATTATGATAGGCTATGATCATGTCATAAATATATATGAGGTCTAAATCATGATTCTAAGAATTATTTGTGAAGATAACACACCTACACAAAGTTCTAGACACGAATTAGAACATGTGTAGATGTGTTGAAATTATTTTTCTCTTGTGCGATCTTTTTCAGATATAGTTTCATCTAGCAAATTAACTCTAAATTAAACTATGTCTATTAGAGTTACGCAAAAAATTTGATAACATTTCTAAAAATATATAATATGAAGATATTATGAATTTGTACTAGTAGTTATGGTCTGTGTAGCATAGGTGTTACAAAAGGTGTCAATTTTGGAATTGTTATGCAGTTTGAGTTTTGAGCAATTTTTTATCTAATAGAATGTCCTAGAAATTAATTTAGTAAACTTATTTAGGTAGATAATTCAATGCCATTTCTGAAAATATATAATATGATGGCATTACGATTTTTGGGATATAAGTTGTGAGATGTATACCATAGGGGTTACATACTGGATTTTATTTTAATTCAGACTTGTCATAGTCTAGAAAAGTTTGTAAGTAGGTTAAACTGTACATCCAATTAATCTAAAACTTAAGGTGGATACTCCCAATACATATATGAAGGTTTTCCAATTTATATAATTTTAAAATAGTTTCTAGAAAATAAGATACAATAATATTTGTAACGTACAAAATTACGTAGCATAACGTAATTACGTGACACAAAAATTATTGTTATTTATTTAATTACAAACCATGTTATGTGCATATGTATCCTAACTTATAAATAACATTTTATGCATGTTATATTCATGCTACATTTAGGATATAATGGTGACACACATATATGTTCATCGGTACAATCGTAGGCCACAAGTAGTTATGTACTTTTAATGATCGTAGGACACGAGATTTTTATTATATGTGTAGTATATGTTTTAAGGCAATAATTATTCAAATAAAGTATGTTTATATTTGTAAGTTCACCTATTATGTGTCATGATTCGCACCCGGATGAGTGGGACACGAGTATGTGATAACATCCAGCCTACGCCGCAACAACGGTGTAGAACGTTGTCTATGTCAACTATCTATAGCTATCAATCTCGCACAAAAATATCCAACTCCATAAGGAGAATAATAATATACATAAAAGTATGATAAGATATTAAAGGATGAATCTAAAACACAACCAAAAGGTCTAACAATAACATAAACCTATACTTCAAATAATAACATCCAAGTTTTAAATATTTGCCAAAAACAAATATGGTACCAAATATAGCAATACTAGCTAACTAGCTGCAAGTCTCTGATATGAAATATCCTACAACAAGCCTCTACTTCGGGGTCCATTATTGGTCGAACACTAATCCTCAAAATCTACTGAAAAATGTTATCCAGTCAGGATTGAACGAGTACAACCCAATAGCAGTTCCAAATTAATTGATAAAGACTATAAACAATAATGGTGAATTTAATACAAGACGAGAAAAGTAGGGAACAAATATCATAGTATGGCAGTAAAGAGAGATGGATAATTAAGAGCATAAAATTATCATGGGTATATATGAAGTAGAATAGAGAAGACTGAAGCTACACTAAGTATTTTAAAATACTAGTTAGATATGTGATTGACTTAGGTTAATAGTTATCTACTTTTAGGAGGTAACACAATCATAGGTAAAGTGTATGATTGGTTGTTGACTACAAAGTAACACAATTATACATGAAGTATATAATTGGCTGTTGACTACAGAGTAACACAATCATACATGAAGTGTATGATTGGCTGTTGTATATATTACTTTAATAATTATTTAAGGTTCTTGATCACATATCTATCTAGCACTTTCCCGTCCCGACTAGTACGGTGGATCCAACCATGACACGTCACATTGTATGAATCATCAAGAAAATTCTAATATAAGCATGGTAATAGTTAGCTAATGTCATACAACATAGGCTAATATCATACGATAATTAGAAAAGCAAAATCTGAATATGAAAATGACGTCTCATGACTGAGGATCCAAAACATACTAATTCGTGCACCATCGTGTCAAGAATGAAGTAAAACATTACTAAATAATTGTATTATAGTAATTATCAAATAATAAAAATTATCAGAGAATGTACTCGCATGTCGTCCCGAAAAGAGAACTCAAGTCGATGCCAAACTGGAGTAAAAGTGACCTAGAAATGAAATATCAATGTCAAAGGGTGATTTGAAAATATAAACATGCTTATATATATATATATATATATATATATATATATATATATATATATATATATATATATATATATTATCTCTAGGTCATTTCTAGGTCAAATGGGGTTAAACTAGTCAATTATCCAATTTGAGCCCCAAGTTAGCTACTTGATTGACCTACACAGCTAAACTTTGTAAATTCTAAGTATTCTAGGTCAATACTCTAGGGTATGGCTATACTAGAAATTAAACACCAAGTATTATATATATATATATATATATATATATATATATATATATATATATATATATATATATATATATATATATATATATATATATATATAAAATTAGTATGATAGGGGTATCTAGTAAATATCTTAGTATATAACTAATACCTTAGCCTATAATATATACCTTAGCTAATACATTATCCAAACTCTACCTTAGTATCACACTAACCAATACCCACTCTAACCTCATACACATATACTAGGTATCCCTCACATTAATTCCTAGGATACACACTTACACTAAACACATACCCCTAGTTACTAGACCATGACAATTTTCCACAACTTAACACTAAGGCACTGGCATTTATCTAATATACACCATTTCTTATACTATATGGTACCACTCTAGTGTATCATACCCTGGATACAATCTGGAAATACACCGACACAACAAATCCTAGTATCAACTATGTTTAATATCTTGACACTTGATATAAATAACCATTATATATTCATATACTTATGTATCAAAAATTATTGGCTCTCACTAGAGATAATACATATATCTAAATCCACCCATCTCACCATCACTCACATTACCAAATAAACCTAAACACCAACCTGGATACTTCCCTCATATGCTTCCTCCAACCTGAACACAGATCAATTACAATTAGATATTTAGAGAGTGACATACCTATACAATTCTGACACCAAGGCAATAATACTCTCCCACATACACACACATTCTGGAATACCCAACTTACCTATACATAAACCTACCTAGCTAAATATGTGCATGAATATACTGCACACTTGGTGTAATACCTACAGGTCTACACCTACCAACTCACATAGGTTTTCATCTACCCCTTGTACATGGATGTGCACTTACTTGTATACATCAGGCTTGAACTTAGTGCATTGCTGCTTAGTTGCTAATGTGCAGAACCTACCCTACAAAGGAGACTGTAGGAAACTCATCCCTCACTTGCATCAGACCTGGGGGCAATACCCCTCACAATTAACTTAATATTACCTACACTCAATTGCACAATATCTAACAGACACATGATACTCATATTAACTACACACACAATACTCCAATACTATCCTTACTAACTCAGTACACACATGGTTCCTCCCTCTTAGCCTACCTCACTTCCTGAACCAGAGTGCTAGCACTGGCACTCTCCCTCTACTAATCCACTCTCTACCAAAGCCCCTCATATACCTGCACATCTGATCGCACTCTTATACTCACCGAGTTTGCTGCCTACTGTAGGCTAAGTACCTCCACACCTTTAGGATCAGTGCACCTGAGTTTGCACTGCAGTTCAGTTTGAACTGAACTGGCAAATACCCCCTACTGGCCTTCGCTCGAGTTCCCCTCCCAAACTGAGGTACACTCATCTCAAGTCTGTGTTCACTGGCCACCCCATAATGATACCCTAGCAGTGCACAAGAGTATACTTCCTGCCTGACTTCTCCCTCACTACTCACTCGGTTCAGTCAGTGCCAAGTGTTATTGCTGTAGCATCTCTATTATCTCCTAATGCTCGAGTAGCACACCCTCAGCCATTGCTGTATCATGCCTTCACCTCACTATAGTATCACTAAAGCTTCACCAAATAGCCACTCTAACATTACCACCCTGCAGTCAAGCTTGTACCCAACCCCTTATGCTATCACTCTATAACACTTACAACCCGATACTTCATACCCACATTACCACCCCACATCCCAATACACTCCCTGAATACTGCCTGCACAAAATGATCTTCCACATACCCCAACTACTATCTATACCTCTTCGAATTATACTGAAGCTTGCACAGCTGCTGCGGTGATGAACTACTCACAAACAACAACTATACAAAGTCAACATCTCCCACACATACTCACTCACAAGCACATTGTCACAGTAAACACTACACCCTCCCCCCATATATATATATATAACACTCATACCAATATCAACCAAGAATCGAGCACTTTGTGTGCACCCTCTGATACGCATGATACGTCCCTCCAATAGCTACACCATCATGATACAACCCTCCACCAATGATTGGGACCCCAGAATACAACTAATATGATATAATAACATATATATAGCTAATTAGAAAGCCATATAATAAAAATAACAACTATTGGCTCACAACACCCAATTCTACCGACACGTACCATGACATATCATGATACGGCCTACACATATCCAATTCTGGACACATACATACTACCAAACCACGAAATAGACTCACAAACTTCCAAGAGATCATTTCCTAAAAACTTGGTGGTCCAAATTTGGATATTTTCCAATTTGGCCACAAAAATTAACATAACTTTCATATTAGGACTTTCTAGCACCTAGTTCTTCTCTCTAAGGGTGGTCCTTAGTTATGGGTGGATTACTATAGGATTATTATGACAATTTAACTATAGAATTGATTGGAATAGGGATTTGTACTTATTGGAAGATAGATTTTCAATGAAATACCACCAATGGACATAATTAAAGGATGTGGACACACTCCCTCCTTGCTAAGATCCTCTCCAATGGCCTCATTGCTTCTTCCATGCTCCTAAATCTCCATGGCAATGAGTTGGGATTGATTTGGAGTAATTTGGAGTGGAATTGATTAGGGTTTCGATGAGGATTTAGGGATGAACTAATTTGAAAGGGATGGAGGCTATAAAGTATTAATTAATGAAGAGTTTTCCTTATATAGGGATGGCCATGCTTGGTTTAGGGCTAGGAATAGATGATATGTCCAATATACCCCTATTTGGTTGTCATAAAGGGTATCTAATTATGAGTAAAAGGAATATTATATCCATGAGTCTAATTTATTTAATCCATGATCATTAATTAGTATTAACTAGTCACTAACAACTAATAAATAAATTATGGCAAGTAACATTCTAACCAATACATACTAATATTAAATTAATTCTAACTAACTAGCATGTTACTAACCACTAACAAAATTTTAGACTAATCACACATAATATAATATATAATTAGCAATCAAGATAAAATTATAAAATACCCCCAAAGTGAAAAGTGGTAGTTATAATATGTTAGGTAAGTTTGGACCTACATAGTAGAAAGTATGTTTAAGGCATCATATATGTTAAGTCATACCCGATTTACATATCGATAACGATTTATGCAATTAACTCGAGTACTATCGGAAAAATGGTTTTGGAAGTATTATAAGGCGATTGTTACCTGATCAAGTTCTTATATTATGAACTATAGTGCTTCACATGACTTAGTAGAATTTAGGGTTATGTATCTGAGTATTGGAAAATTAATATATTGGAGCTTGAGGAATATCGATTCAAATCAATTGTGTACCTTATGTTAAGTCATGGAATTGAAAGATTTATTTTATGTCGATGGTAAGTTGCTTTAAAATTTAGTATTGAATTATAGGGTTGCTTACTTATGCTCGATAGGTATCAAAATTCATAATATAGACATGTATGTATATTCTAATTTTTATTGATGTCTGAATAATTGAAATGATTGATTCTAGCAAAGTACTAACACTTTACAATCTTTCTTGTTATGTGAGAGTGCTACTGGTTCAAGTATTATTTTGTATTTAAGTTCAGTTTGAATTTTATATGTTTCTAACTTGTGTGTTTTCTTTATTCGAAGAATAGCCGAGAAAATTTAACGTTATTGCTAAGTAGCCAAGGTAAAAAGAATTGTCTTCTTCATAATACTTATGTATTTACTATTGGATATAACTACATGTGTCCGATGTTGAGTTATTCCACCGAACGGGTTTTGACCCACGAGAATTCTACGGAGAGTTGTTTTTGGTGGAATTATATTATTGTGTTTGGAGCTCGAAATACAAAGGAGACTCCACCAAAAATTTTAAAAATTTCAGGAGATAACTCAATTTTGAATCAAATACTCTTACATCGTACTAAATCCTAAACTAGATTATTATTTATATTTATTAGTGATAGACACTTGATAACTCTGAATATGTTAGTAGTCGAATTGTCTAAATTTTGAATCGTAGGATACAGACATATTGACACGCAAGTGTAACAAATATTTAATCCAGTTACTTCTATCTAATTTCATTAAATAGATTATCATGGTGAGTTGTATACTCATACTACATGAAGAGATTTCTATCTGAAGTAAAGACTCATATTCTTTCATGCTTCACCTGGTTGAATATCATGTTACAAAGTATTATTGTAATACATAATATTTGGCATGTATAGAGATACTTAACTATATTTTTTACTTGATGGAAATTTTCTTACTGGTTTATATTCATAATCTTGTGATACCAACAATATAAAGATTTAGATACATATCCAAGACAAAAAAGAAAGTTTTAAATAAGATAATAAATTGTTTGTGATTATAGAATAGAGCATTGGATGGTGGAGGGGAGAACAGTTCTGGATCACACCATATAAAATCTTGTAATATATATATATATATATATATATATATATATATATATATATATATATATATATATATATATATATTGCAAGGAATGGGGTTTATGCATCACCAACCTGACCTATATCTTATGAATCTGTAAATATTTACTCTAATTTGATTCAAATTATGTGTTTAATATATATATATATATATAGCTCCTTGCGAGGGGTGGGTCAGACTATTAATTATCGTGCCATACTTGATATAACCTGATCCCTAGTAACAGGATTATTGCTGAAAAAATAGTACGGGATCCTGAGATTGTTCTCCAAATTGCATCTTCATATAGGAAAATTATATTATAATTATGGTAGTGACTATTAGGCAATGAATATGTTTGGACAATTTTAAATCATAAGAATTAGGAAACAATAGAGTTTTAAATGGAGTTAAGTCATATTATGGGTTAACACTATAATACTTTCTACGATTAATTATATCTTCCTATCTGATTTTTATATCATAATTTTCAATCATATATTATTTTTACATCTTTTATTTTATCGTTCTTGAACCGAGGACTTGCATGTCTTTGATGACAAAGATTTTGTTCACTAGATGGAGGCATGGCTGAGGAAAAGATACTTTCAGTATATATTATGAAAGAACCAGAAGTGTAATACAAGCAGAGGGTAGATCATCAGTATTATTTTTATATAGTTGGTTAGTTCTTTATGTATATAATCTTTTGGGATAGAAAATCAGACTTGTGAGATATAAATATTAGTGGATTATATTCATAAATATAATTATTTGTCAGTTTAATTATGGTTTTAGTTTACCCATACATTTGTCTTAAAACTTTATAAGCGACAATCGTGACACAGATAGAGGTATATTTTTTGGCAATTCTTTGGGTGTTAGTTACGTACTTGGATTACCATATTCTAGGAGTGGGACATGACATCTCTTTTAGTGGTGGCCCATGCAAGTCTAGAACCCGCCTATCAGGTATAGAAGTCTTAAGGATTATAGGCTAACATATTGGAGATTATAATTCAGTTGATTTGTAAGCCCCCCCCCCCCCCAACCATTTTAATTTATTTAAAGATAGCATTATATTTTCTATTAAAATATTTTTTTCTATTATTTTCTTCTTTATACAGTTATTCTAAATAATATTCTTGTAATAGTTAAACTTTCCTGATCATTTAATTATATCACATTTATTCTTCCCAATTAATAGACCCATTATTTCTTTTGTATATGTTTCTTCTTGAATTAAATTTGGTCCATGTTTAGCCAATGGTTATCCCACATAAGTATATTCACTATTGCTTACCCAATCCCTTGGGAGCAAACAAGTGTTGCTCCTTTAGAAACCCAAATTCGGACATATGTGCATGGTACTGTGCACAGTCTATCATCCTATGCCAAGCCTCTGTTTTTCCTCTATAAGTACTCTCTTATCCTATTCCTCTCTTCAACCCTAGGCCTCAAGCATTAGCCACCTCTTACCTTTATAAATTCATCTATCCTTTCTTCCCTTATTCTAGTTGGACACCACTACCCTGCTCGACTATGGAGTAGTAATTTATGCGCTGCACCAGGCATTTGACGAGTACGCCGAGGTCGTATTCTCCGTACGTCAGACTCGGCCGCTCGATAGTGAGGTCAGGCGTTCGATCCTTCGATCGTCTTTGTTATTTATCGTCGGTGTACGACGTGTCATTTTCGACCTACTACTACTCTCAAGACTTATATTTTCGTCGACAATTTATTCTTGACACGGTGAGAACTAGTTTGACCTTCCCTTCCCGAGCAGCATCTATAGTGGGGTATGTTCTTACCCTCCTCCTTAATTCCATCTTCATTTAATCTTAGGCCTTTATAGCTGGTTGCCATGGTAGTATTATTTTTGTATAGAAATTATACTCTCTTTACAAGTAAGCTACACCTCTTCCCTATTATTTATAGGTGCCTGTTTATACTTAGTTTAGAAAGAAATATGACATAATGTCTAGTGATGGAAGAGAAATTTGTTTAGAGGACAAATGAATATGGCAAGTTTTAGAGACTTGGTTGTATGCAATGATCTGTTGTGTGTTAGGTATGCATGAGTTGATATGAAGGATACCTGTGGCATCATGATAGATTGAGGAAGCCTGTGATTTGTACATTTGGACATTTGTGTTCGTGTGCAATTGTTTAAGGAGTGAGAAGTGGTCCAAGCCACCGAAACTAAGACGAAAGAAATAGAGTTTGATGGTGTGTTTGAAAGATTTAATTTAGACTTATGTTTGGTAAAGGGTAGCCGAATGTAGAATGTGTAGCGAGTGCAGGATTACTTAGGATAGTGATTCCATAGGAGAGGGAGATAATAGGAATAAATAGGATATTTGAGTACATGTGTAGCAAATGCAAATGTTTCTTTATTGTTATATTGGGTACGATGGAGAAAAGAGTATATAATCAGTGAAACATTTATTGAATATAAATAGACTAGGGTGTGTGTATGTGGAATAAAACACTTATTAGGGGTGTTAAATTCAATACATAATGGAATGGTTAGTATAGATCAATTTACTGGCATGTGAGACAGATCAGCATCCTTATCTATTGATACAGCTAAAGTTTTTGGAGAACAAATAGTTATTGGATGCCATATACTAATAGGAGGAATGTATAGTCAAGATGTGGTTAGAGGAGTATATGTGAATGTCTGTGACTAAATAGTGTAGTTGTTAGTATATAAACATTGGTGTCTTCCTCATATAATATAGAGTTGCAATAAAATAAGTGAACATGGGCAAGGTTGAGGTTTAGATGTTAAGTTGTGCATGGTGGGGATTTGAGCAGTCCTTAACATATTTTAGAAATATTTATCCTTATTTTTTTGTATTAGAAGATTTTCTATTTTTCCTAAACCCCATATGTTAGTCTATTGGATATAATAGGATATTGATAGACTTGTTGTTACAGCTATGCCAAAAAACTAAGATATGTTTAAGATATGTTTAATATCCAGGCAAGTATACCTTGTCACTATGTTATATTTATATTCCAGTTCTAGTACCTATTTTATACTTTATATTATGTACTTTATTTGTAGGGTGCAGCCAACGGGATGCGTTGGTTCTCTATTTTTTCAACTTAGTCCATTGGAGACTATACTTACCCTACAGAGTAGATATACTGGAATCTCATAGGACCTGAAACATATTTTGGACATAGAGATATGATATACCAAGTAGGACACGTACCCATGTACCCTGACTGATCATCAGTGCGATTGGACGTGTTACAACATATGTCATGCTAGTATTCTATACTAAGATAAATTAGAGAATAGTATAAGTTATATATAGTTACTTAATAATTCTAGCTAGTTAGCTAGTACTTTCAAGTAATGACTTAGAAACCTAAGTATAGTCTAGTAAAGCCTAGTACCAACTAGTATAGCCTTGAAACCAACCTAGAAGCTAGGTACGAACCTAGAATTAATATGTTGACCTAGTTTGACTAGTACGACCTAGACTTGACCTAGAAAATCACACCTTAGTGCATTTTAACTTAATTATCATTCATTGTACCCATTTGACATAATATTTCTTATATAGGTCTATGTGATACCAGTTTGAGCACCGAGTTACATCATTTGCCCAGGACCAGTAGCGAGTAAGATGTTATTTCTGGTAGTTTCTGGCGTATCATGTACATGACATGTTGCTCTTGTACTTATATGGAAACTGATTCCTGGGAAGACTAGCTACCTTCTCATAGAATCTCATATCGTAATGTGCCATGGTTGGATCCATTATACTAGTCGGGAGTTGGAGAGTGTTAATTAGATATGTAATCATACCCACCTTATACAAGTATTTCTGTACAAGTACCATGTTAGTGTTAATTATACACCTCATGTATGATTAGCCAGGCCATGATTCATGTACAAGTTCCCAAGCTAATCATATGTCGAAGATAGTACTCACTCACTTAGTTAGATATATTTTCTGACTCTTGTATATGATGCTCATCTCTCTTGTATTATTTATAGCATTTTTTTATTCTATATATTTTCTGCTCATGCTCTATTTATCTTATATATTTTCTCTATTTACTGTTACATAGTCTTTATCATTTATTTGGAACTGTTGTTAGAGGTGTGCTTCACTCCAATTATGACTGAATATATTTTTTAAATAATTTAGATGGATGGTATACTATACACTATGGACCTCAGGAAGTAGTGGGTGTAGAGTTGGAGACGGTAGCTCAAGAGGAGTCGATACTGGGAGATGATTAGTTAGTAGCAGATAATTAGATTATTGTATTGGATATGTCTCAGTTTAGATATTTTGGCATGTATTATATTTGAGACTATTGTGCTAGTCTATTGGACTTGATTATAAGTTGTATTTGTGACTTATGATTATATTTCTTCTATTCAATATTGTGCTACATCTTCCTCTAGTTTTATTGTGATTGAGTATTGATTACTATTTTGTCCTCCATTTGGAGTTGAGATATCTTGACAGGTACATATATATATTGTGTGAGATATTTAGATAGTATTGATGACCTAGATAGTGTTATATCGCCGATGTTGCGGCGTAGGTTGGACATACCAATGTTCTCGTACCCTTTCACCGGATGCGGGTCGTGATAGAACCAGAAGAGTAATACAAGTAGAGGGTAGATCATCGATTTTATTTTTATATAGTTGCTTAGTTCTTTATATATATTATCTTTTGAGATAGAAAACCAGACATATGAGACATAAATATTAGGGGATTATAATTATAAATATATATTTTTGTTAGTTTAATTATGGTCTTAGTTTACCCATATTTATCCTAGAACTTTACAGGCGATAATCGCGATACAGATACAGGTGTATTTGTTGGCGCGTAGTCTGGAATGTTAGTTACCTTGGCTTGCCCTATTCCGGGAGTAGGATATGACATGTTATAACGCCACTTATTGAACACAAACTGGCAACAGATAAGGAGAATACGTCTAACGAGCCCCCTGCCATAATTAGTCCTTCATTGAAGCTAAAGCTTCATCAACAAAGAACGCTCGATCTTCCAAAAAGAAGAAAATCGAACATGTCCCAAAAATGAGATATGGGTCTAAAAATAAATTTGCTAGCAAGTCCTCTACGAAGGACACTGAAATAAAAGAGGTAAGGACCCCTTGCACTGGTGGTCTCTGAATCAGATCCCATCTTAGACGTTGCGGCGGTATCCATAAAACCTCTTAACTTTATTACTGTAAAATATTTTTATGCAACTTTTTCTACTGGTTCACCTATAATTGTGTAGAAACCAAAGATAGGAAGGATGCATCCCCAGAGAGTTGCAACTTCAGTAGTTTTTTATATGGAAGTGGACGTGGAGATCCTAGAAACATCTCTAGAGCCAGAGTATAGTACCCTACAATTAGCGGTTCACTATATAAAGCTTGTGGCTCGAATGACTCAGTCGAAATTGAGTATTGGGAAAACTTTACAGTCTAATCGATCACGGACAATACAATGAACATTTTTAATTGATGGATTGACTTCTGTTGGAATGAGTCCAATAGTTTTCATTAGATTTTTGGTTGGCTTTCTTGGATTTTTGCTGCTTGATTTTGGTGAATGTATTTTTGTGATTCGTTTTCAATAATTGATTATTTAGTCCATTTTTATCGATTGCATGCATTCATTCTTGATAACTCTGAGAGAAAAATATTATAATCTAACCAAATATTGGTGTCAATGCAGATAAATGCGTGATCGGAGCCTGAGCGAGCAAGTGTCCTCTTCTCTCAGCATTCTCTATTTGGTGAGAGATATTGTCCCTTCTTCTCTACTCCTTCATGGCAATAATAAAAAAGTTCTCTTATAACATTGCTAAGTCTAATAATCGATAAAGCTACTAATACCACAAGTTTAATACCACTATTGTAAATTAATGAATTATATTGATAAGAGAGAAGTTTAATTTACATAACGTGGGGAAGGATACAAACATCATATCGTGGCTTGGTGCCATAAGATAGAGGTAAATTATAGTCTATGGACTACCAATTGAGAAACTGAATAAGTATGCTGAAATAAGAATGAATGATTACACATGTTGCTCTAAATACTTTACCACCTTAGAGTATGGTCAACTTGTGCACAAGATAGTAAATTTCCTCGAACGGAACTTGGGGCACTGGGGACCGATCGCCCCGAGGGAAATAATAGCACTTTGGTAGCGCAGGGTATAAGCGAGACATTCATTAAGGCTTGCTACCTTCTTTGAATGGTGAATCACATGCCCATGGAATTCCTATATGGCATGTCCATCGTGGTGCAATACCACAAATGACCCAGTGGAAATGAATTCATGCTAATGATATATTATGCAGGGGTGGAAAGAACAATCATATAAATGATATAGGAACGGCCATTGGCCAGGGTAAGATTCATATGTTGCAATGATTATATGTTTCATTGCTTAAACTGTTGCATACATTCTATTGCTTATTAAACTGCTTGCTTTAATTCAAAAGTGTTGGTTTAGTTGAGTGGGCCAGTTCTGCTCACCAGTACAAGTTAAGTACCGACCCACATCTCCATGGACAAACCAGGTGACCGATGTACCGTGGGCGCTCAAAGGAGATAAAGCATCATGTTGTAGTTCTTTTTGAAGCTTCTTCCTATCTTCAAAAGTATTCCGAGATTTCTAGTTGCTGCTTTCCAGCTTTCAAGAAAGTAATAAAAGGGCATAATGCATGGGATAATAATATTATTTTATGTTAGAATATCAATTTTTTTTATGCAAAAGCTATGTAAGCAGTTCAGGCATTTTTATTTCAGTGTTAAAAAAATTATACTCTGTTGCAATGAATCAATAAAAAATTTATTTTCTTTCTATACAATGTATGTGTTCAATGTTCTGCTGATGTGTCACTGAAAATGTTTATAAAAGATTTTGACACATGTGTACGTTTTTGCCTTGTACAAGTGCAACCCCAGACTTGTACGAAATTATGCCCTAGCGACGATGAATGGTACTGCGAAACAGAATAAGCCGTCGAATCGGTTCTACGGAACCAGAGAATGACAAGTTGGTATCAGAGCACGGTTTAAAGTTTCTCGGATTTCAAAATTGGTTTTCAACTAGAAGTTTGCAATCAATAATGATTTTCTTAAATAATTTGCTTTTTGATAGTACTGCATGAAATAATGTTCCATACAATAAGCCCATAATTATTTTATGAGTGCTAGTGGAAGTTATTTCTTTTGCAAATGACAAAAGGGGATAGCTCCAAGGCGACATCGTCGTCTGACCCAATGGAGAAATTAATAAAAATATTAGAGGCGCAAAAGAAATGGAGAGATGCTTATCACCAGATGATTAAGGCACAATATCAAGAGCTTTAAGCATAGCTAATGACCCAGTTCCAAGCATGATTTGATGTGCAACAGCAGCAAGTCGGTAACCTGTCTCAACTAGTTGCTACTCTGACCAAAAATAAAAATGAGACTGTAATGTCTACAACTATAGAGACAAGTGGTATTCGAAGTAGAGGAAACAGAACAGCCTCCAAGAAGGCGATCAACATTCAAGTTTTCTAAATTCAAAAGTTGCAGTCTGCTTGAATTAAATAGCAAGGCAGAACCAGAGGAAGTAATATGCTTCCTGAAGACCTTGGAGAGAATCTTTTGTATGTTGGATGTTCTGGGGACCAAGAGAGTAGACTGTGCGGTTGTGCAACTTTATCTCAAAGTAGAGGACTGGTGGGAGTCCAAGTGACAAGCGCTTTGTGGTGCCAACAAAAAAGCCAAAGTCTCTTGGGAGACATTTAACGTGCATTTATCATATAATTTATCCTACCAGTCATTCGCCACAAAAAAAAGGAGTTCATATCGCTCAAGCATGGCAATATGTTCGTCGATGACTACAAGGTAGAGTTCATAAAGAAATCTAAGTTTGGTGGCTATATGATATCCAACGATGAAGCAAAATGGCTATAGTTCATCGAGGGTCTGAATAAACGCTTGCAGTGTGATATGCTCAACCGAAAGTATGCAACGTACATGGAAACCTATGAAGCGGCTCTCGAGATAGAGAAATTTAATCCTTGAGGGGCGACACAAAATAGTCATGGAAACAACTATAAATGATCCATGGCAGTAAGCGGGTCTGATGCTTCCAAGCGTCAGAACATAAATGATAATTGGGGACCCTATCAGCGACCGTACTGTAACAAGTTCAAGCAAGTTTGACACCAAGACGAGTATCATACTGCATTTTTTAAGTATGGCAGTTTGTATCACAAAACTGTATGGTGCAACAGTGGGGGAAGAAATTAGAATCGTGATCACTATCACAATCAAAATCAAGATCAGTAGTACAATCAGAATTATGGGCGAGCACTACGAGCTCCTCAGGCTGCGGCTGTGAATGCCTATAACCCGTGACCAGGAGGACAGGGTAGAGTGTTTGCATTGACTCCAGAAGAAGGGCTTGCCTCAAACACTGTCATAACAGGTACACTACTTTACAGAAAAATACCTGCTCGTGTATTATTTGATTATGTTGCTACACATAGCTTCATACCATCTGCATTTGCTAATGAACATAAATTTTGTAAGATACCATTAGATATGAATATTAGTGTCAACACTCCGTCCAGAGAAGATTTGCCTGCTAGTTGGATTAGCAGGGATGGTTATATTTGCATTGGAGAAAAGTATGTATCTTTGGATACAATAGTCCTGGACATCGTAGATTATGACATCATCCTGGACATGGATTGGCTAAGGGAATGCAATGCTACAATCGAATGTAGGGAAGAGAGAGTTGTGCTTTGCATTTCTGGTGAGGCAGAGTTCTCTTATTCGTGTGGTTCGGCGGCTAAAACAGTGATGGTGGTATCGGCAGTGACGATAAGGCGTATGTTATATTCGGGGTGTGAAGGGTACATTGCTTCTATTTGGGACACTTGGATGGAGGGCACAGACTCGGATGAAACTGAAGTCATGGCAGAATTCTCTGACGTATTTCTAGAAGAGATACCTGTAATGCCTCCAGATTAAGAAATTAAGTTCATTATTGACACCTTTTTGAATACTTGCCCGATATCAAAAGCACCATACAGGATGGCGCCTACAAAATTGAAAGAATTGAAATCACAATTACAAGAGTTACTAGATCACTTCTATATTCGTCCAAGTGTTTTACCTTGGTAGCTCCAGTATTATTTGTGAAGAATAAAGATGGCACAATATGTCTTTGTATCGATTATCGAAAGCTAAACAAAGTAACAGTACGGAACAAGCATCCTTTACTGAGAATTGATGAACTTTTTGACCAACTTCAGGGTGCGATGGTATTTTCAAATATTAATATTCGTTTAGGGTATCACCAGTTAAAGATCAAACTAGAGAATGTCCCAAATTCAGCATTTCGTACGAGATATGGACACTACGAGTTTTTGGTTATGCCTTTCGGTTTGACCAATGCTCCCATGGCTTTCATGGATATGATGAACAAGGTATTCCAACCCTTCTTAGACAAGTTTGTCTTCATATTCGTCGATGATATCTTAATCTACTCAAGAGATAGAGAAACTCATATTGAACATTTAAGGACCGTACTACAAACACTTCGTAAACATCAGTAATATGCGAATTTAAGCAAGTATGAGTTCTGGATGAGCAGTGTATCTTTCCTTGGACATATTATTTTAGCAGATGGTGTATCAGTTAACCCAAATAAAATTAAGATAGTGATGGACTGGAAACATCCTATATCATCTTGTAAGATCAAAAGTTTCCTTGGCTTAGCAGGATACTATCAGAGATTTGTAAGAACTTCAATAAGATTGTATCGTCTCTGACTTGCCTCACCCAGAAAGGATTAGTATTCAAATGGATAGATAACTGTAAGCAGTTTCAAAAAACTGAAGCAGTGGCTTATCTAGACTCTAATTCGTACTCTTTCGGATCGACCTGAGGGATTTCAGATATACAATAATGCATCTCAGCTCGGATTGGAATATGTTCTTATACAGCGTGGTAAAGTGATAATTTTTGCCTCGAGATAACTAAAGCAGTATGAAAAGAATTACCCGACTCATGACTTAGAATTTGAGATAATTGTGTTCGCGTTAAAATTGTGGCGACACTATCTCTATGGAGTGTCATGTGAGATCTTCATGGATTACAAGAGCCTTAAGTACATATTCACTCAAAAGGAGCTAAATTTTAGGCAAAAATGATGGCTAAAATTGATAAAAGTTTATGACTTGTCGATCGCTTATACTCTAGGGTAGAAAAATATTGTGGCAAATACATTGAGTCAAAAAAATATTGGATCATTATCTTTGGCAAGCAGGCTATTTCGAGAGTTGGAAAAAATAAGCATTGAATACAAAGTCAGAAATCAGGGTGCACAGCTGGCTCAATTGCATCTAGAGCTGAGCTTGCTAGAAAAGATCAAATCCAAACAAAAGGATGACATATTCCAGCAGAAGATACATTAGTTGAGTTCAGCATAGAAGGTAACCGATTTTATGGAACATGAAGACAAAACGATGTAGCTTAAATGCAGATTGTGTGTACCTAAGGATGATGAACTCAGGAAGGAAATACTTACTGAGGCTCATTATACTAAGTACACCTTGCATCCGAAAAGCACCAAAGTATACAAGAATTTGCGTACAATATTTTGGTGGCATAGCATAAAAAAAGATTCGGCATTGTTCATTTTACGGTGGTTAGATTGTCAACGTATGAAAGCAGAACACCAGCAACCCGGCGGAGAGTTGCAGAACCTCGTCATTCCGGAATATAAGTAGAAGGATATCTTAATGGATTTAATAGTAGGCTTACCAAAGATGCAACAGAAAAATAATACGATTTGGGTCATCGTGCATAGACCGACCAATTTGACTCATTTTACTGCATTCAAAATTACTTGGGGCGCTGACTGTTTGGCTCAAATCTACTTGGATCAGATTGTCCAGTTACATAGAGTACCAGTTTCAATCATGTCAGATAGGTATGGATGGTTCTTGTCTATTTTCTGGAATAGCCTTCAGGCAGTAATAGGCACCAAGTTGTATTTCAGCTCAGCGTACCATCCACAGACTGAAGGGCAGGCCGAGAGAGTAAACCAAATACTTGAAGACATGTTAAGACTATGCGTACTAGATTTGAAGACAAATTGGGATACTTACTTATCGTTGGCAGAGTTCGCTTATAATAATAGTTATCAAATGAGCATTCAGATGGCCCCGTATGAGATACTTTATGGACGCAAGTATCGATCGTCGATATGCTGGGAAGAAGTCGGTGAACGGTAAGTGCTCGGACCAGAACTTATTGAACAGGCCATTGAAAAAATTTGTATTGTTCAGGAAAATCTTTGAGTCGCTCAAAGCCATCAGAAAAGTTATATGAATGTAAATCAATGACCCTTGGAATTCATTGAGGGCAAGCATATGTTCCTAAAGATGACACCTATGTGAGGCGTGACGAGGTTCAGCGTTAAGGGAAAGCTAAGTCCGTAATTTATTGGACCCTTCAAGATTCTACAAAGGGTGGCGCCAGTGGCTTATCGAATTAAACTACCTCTGGCTTTAGCAAAAGTACATAATGTCTTCTATATTTTTCAACTAAAAAGATACGTGCATGACCCGAGTCACGTAGTGAACTTCAATTAGCTTGAGCTGAGTGCCGACCTATCTTACTCAAAAGAACCTGTTCAGATCTTGGACAGGAAAGAAAAGACCTTACGAAATCGATCAGTAGCTTTGGCTCGTGTATTATGGCAAAATCATGCAGTCGAGGAATCGACTTAGGAGCTGGAGGAAGAGATACGGAAGCAAAACCCTTCCTTATTGTCTAACCTAAAGGTAGAACATTTGTTTTAAGTTTCAAGGATGAAACATTTTTTTAGTGGTATATTATGTAGTGTCCCGTACCTAGCGGTTCACTATATAAGGCTTGTGGCTCGATTGACTCAGTCGTAATTGAGTATTGGAAAAATATTTTGGCCGAATCGATCACGGATAATGCAATGAACCTTTCCAATTAATGGATCGGCTTCTATTGGAATGAATCCAATAGTTTACTTGGATTTTTTGTTGGCTTTCTTAGATTTTTGCTGCTTGGTTTTGGTGAATATTTTTTCGTTATTAGTTTTCGATGATTAATTATTGAACCCATTTTTATCGATTGCATGCATTCATTCTAGATAACTCTGAGAGAAACGAAGATGGTAGTCTAACCAAATATTGGTGCCAATGCATATAGATGTGTGATCGGAGCCTGAGCCAGCAAACATCCTCTTCTCTTAGCATTCTTGATTTAGTGAGAGGCTCTGTCCCTTCTTCTCTACTATTTTATGCCAATAATCATTATGTTCCCTTATAACCTTTCTAAGTCTAATGATCAATAAAGCCACTAATGCCACAAGTTTAATACCACTATTGTAAATCAATAAATTGAATTAATAAGAGGAAAGTTTAATTTACATAACACAAGAAAGGATACAAACATTATATCATGGCTTGGTTCCTTGAGATAGAGGTAAATTAGATTCTATGGACTACCAATCGAGAGACTGAATAAGTATGCTGAAACGAGAATGAATGATTATACATTTTGCTCTAAATACTTTAACACCTTACACTACTATTTATGCTTATCATATACTCGTAGATGTATTGTATGGTCATGGAAAACTTGTGCACAAGGTAGTAAATTTTCTCAAATAGAACCTTGGGTACTAGGGACCGTTTGGCCTGGGGAAAATAGTAGCTCTCTAGTAGCGACGGGTATAAGCAAGACATTCATTGAGGCTTGATACCTACTTTGAATGGTGCATCACACGCCTATCAAAGTCCTATACGGTATGTCCAATATGGTGCTACACCATAAATGACTCAGTGGAAATAAATTAATGCTAATGATGTCTTATGCAGGGGTAGTAAGAACAATCCTGTAAATGATACAGTAACGGCCATTGGCCGGGGTAAGATTCATATATTGCAAAGATTATATGTTTCACTACTTAAACTGTTGCCTATATTCTTTTACCTATTAAACTGCTTACTTTAATTCAAAATTATTGGTTTAGGTGAGTGGATCAGTTATGCTCACCAGTACAAGTTAAGTATGGACCCACATCTCTGTGGGCAACCCAGGTGACTGAAGTACCGCGGGTTCTCAAGGAAGATAAAGCATCCCGTTGCAGTTATTTTTGAAGCTTCTTCCTATCTTCAAAAGTATTTTGATATTTCTAGTTACTTCTTTCTAATTTTTAAGAATGTAATAAAGGGGCATAATGTATGGGATAAAAATATTATTTTATGTCAGCCTATCATTCTTTTCTTTTATGCAAAATCTATGTAAGTCGTTCAGTCATTTTCATTTCAGTGTTGAGAAAATTGAACTCTGTTACAATGAATCAATAAAAGAATTATTTTCTTTCTATACAATGTGTGTGTTCAATGTTCTGTTGTTGTGTTACTAAAAATATTTATAAAAGATTTTGATACATGTGCACGTTCTTGCCTTATACAAGTCCAACCCCAGACTTATATGGCATCATGCCCTAGCTAGGATAAACGAATTTGTGGAACCAAATGCAAGGACAAATCAGTTCTGCAGAACTGGGTCATGACACAGAGCCTCAGAATATTGTTGAAGGACCTACAGTTGGTCCTTCAAACGAGTATGACCCTGGCAGGGCAATGTTGGAGCCTTATACCCCTCTAGCCAACATCTTTGTATATGAACTAGATGCCATGGGGACGGCTCTCACCATGCTGGACGAGCCACTTGTCCCGATATCTTCCCTGGGTATGTTGTTCTCTAATTTCATAAAAGATGATATTTTTTGTCTTCGACTCTCAATACTTCTGGTGAGGTTAACTTCAAGTTTCCTTGATTCTACAGGTCCTTCTTACCCTGTAAGAATGGTTGCTTTAGCAGAGGAAGAGGAATATGAAAAAAAAAAGAAATCATCATCCGAAAGAGATCTAAATCCACCCCAAGTTCATCTGGGGTTAGAATCGAAGAAATTACTAAGGGACCCTTACCTCAACTGGTGTTGCAGCTGACTCATCTAGAGTCAGAATCGTAGAGCTTTCTACTGAGCCATTGCCCACAACCAGTATTGAAAAACCTACTGCAGTGAGCTCCTCTGTAATTAGGATTGAAGAACTTCAGGAAGAGTCATTGTCTAACCCTAATGTTGAGAAGACTATGGCTGGGTTTCTTAGTGTTAAGATAATCCTCACGACTGCAAAAGCAAATTATGACCACTCGAGTAATAGATCAATCTAAGGTCATAATTTTGTCCCTTGTATCTGTGAGTATAGTGGCATCAGCTCCTCAACCCACAAGTACTGTTGTATCAGCTTCTCAATCAGTCGAGGTTCCTTCTACCCATACTCCTTTGATGCCATCCACCCTCGCTGATGTAGATTACATGACCAAGGTCCCTATCCATAGTTTTTACACCCTTCTGACGTAAGGGGTTCAGAATATTTTGGAGAAGAATAAATCTTTTTTGTGGACCTGAATATTTGCCCTGGTCCAAATAAATCTCAAGGTTCTTCTTGGTTATGAGCGAACGGTTGAATTGTTCCTACAGAAGATGAATGAATTATAACAATGCTTGGATAATCTTCAGCGAGCATAAAGAATAGACCTGACTGCTTTGGTAGTTGAAGAGAACAGCCGCCTACTAAATGACGTTACACATGAGAGAACCTTTTATACTAAGGGTAAAGATTCTCTGAAGCGTGATCTCCAACAGTTATCCGTCGAGCATAAATGACTAACTGACTGTAGGGTAAAGCACCTGGCTAAGCAAGACTTCTTAACCAAAGAGATGGCCAAAATCACTGAGCAAATCAAGCAACTTTGACGCGAATATAATAAATTAGAGTCTTATCTTGAAAAGGACACCAAAGAACGGGAGACCATATGCAAAATGACTGAGAAGGTCCAAAAAACTTTTACTTCTTTGGAGGATAGTATGAAGAAACTAGAAGATAAACATGAGAAGTTTGCTCGCTTCCAAGACCCCGATGCTGTCGGACGAGAAGCTGAACGCTGAGCTAGAGCTAAGATAAATTGTGCCACAGCTTCCATCCGCGGGCAAATAGACGAGCTTTATAGTGACACTTAGTATTTTTTATCTTTTCTTTTTCTTTCTTTTTGTATTTTTTTGGCTTAAGAAAGACTTTGATGTATCTTCTATTTTAATGAAAATAAGTAAAGCTTTTATATTGCCATAATTTACTCTTATAAATACAAATATCCTACTAGAGGTGATATAGACATAATAGAATATTGCATTTTTTAGGGAAATAATTGGAATATTTTTTTTGACTTATTACCTATAATGTGCTTAAAGCTAAGTACAGATAATAAGTTAAAATAACTGACACTATCAAAAGTAATAAAAATATGATAGTAGAAAGTCGATAAATATAATTAATGTTTGCTCAGAGGTAATATGGACATGGCAAACTTTTAGATTAGAATTCTACTAGAAATTGTGATATATCTCTGCTCAGAGGTAATATGGACGTGGTCGAGGAATAAGACTTTTTATGAAAGTTTCAGTTTTTGTAGAAAATAATTTAGAAGTGATGTGGAC
Organism: Iris macrosiphon; assembly: GCA_036927795.1. Taxonomy (NCBI): domain Eukaryota; kingdom Viridiplantae; phylum Streptophyta; class Magnoliopsida; order Asparagales; family Iridaceae; genus Iris; species Iris macrosiphon. The sequence goes on along the minus strand of JAYESA010000010.1, from coordinate 130,424,920 downwards.
TTGGAAGAAATTTATTTTACAATCTCAACAAGAACGTTTTGCAGGATCTGAGATTATTCTACCGAGAAGTTTTGGAGGATCTATTACCTATTGCGTAATCAAGACTCTTGAGTACATGTAATAGCTCGAGGTAATGAAGAGTTTTACTGACTCTCCTGGGGGACAGTTACTAGCAAAAAGATATGCTAGGGGCAATAAAATATCTGCTAAGGACACTTTTGATAAAAATCTCTAACCACATTATAAAAGAGTAATTTTAAGTGGATCTATTGTCCATAACGTATCCAAGACTATTGAATACAGATAATAGCTTTTTAAAAACACTCTACGAAAAATAAATGTTAGACGAAACAAAGTTTTATAAATACATGCTTGATATAACTCAACACATTGTTGAGCTAATAGACATTTTTTGTCGAGCACCTCCAACTCTTATAACCGCAAATAATGGTTGTCTTCGATTGTTAACTCGTTGGAGGAAGCTATCCGGAGAGAGGGAATATGGATCTCCAGGGGAAGAACTACTTCACTTCCATAAAATAGAGAGAATTGCATACTGCCAATTAGCGTTCGGACCATTGTACAGTAGGCCCAAAGACACTCTCCATGTTTCTCATTTCAGTCATATTTGTTAGACAAAATAAAGTTTTTAAGTAACTTGATAATTATTTTGTTGAATGCTTCTGCTAATACATTCGTTGTTGTATTTTATGTTGTGAAGCTACGTTCTTGATTCAATTTTTGTCATAAAATTGATAGAATGTGTGACGGGCAAATTACGGACCATGTCATGGATGATCCTTCGAGGGAGACCGAAATAGTAGATGATGTGATATTTGACAAAACTGATATCGTTTGATGTCTTTACTTAGATGAGTGGTATAGCTTCCACCAATTGGAGAAGTAATCGGTTATAGCCAGAATGAATTGATGATCTTTGGATGATGGTGGGCTGATTGGACCAATGCCATCCATGCCGCATGCTTCAAATGGCCATGACATGACCGTCATATGTAAGAACTCCGAAGGTCAATGGATGAAGTCACCATAAATCTGACATGCCCTGTACTTTATTGCAAATTCTATGGCGTCAGCTACCATAGTAGGCCAATAAAGACCACCATAGTAGGCCAATAAAGACCAACACGTCGGAGATAATCCAATAATTTAGGACATGGTTGATGTGCACCACAAGTACTGTCGTGAGCTTCAGGGGGTGATTATTTTGCTTCTTCTTATGATAGGCATCATAGAAGGAGCCTATCATATTAACTATGATACAATATTTTAGTGGTTGTACCATAATAAAATCTGAGGGAGTATCTCTTAAATGAAGTGAATTCCTTCGGATCATCTGGAAGAATTTCATAGAAACCATAGTCTATAAACGGGAATCGCCAATTTTTGAAATTAATCTTTATAGCATAGTTTTTATAGATATGTAAATTATTTCTGGCACAGAACAACTCTCGACCAATCACTGTGACCGATTATTGAGTTTTGATCGGAATAGTTAAAGAGGTTGCAAGCCTAGCAAGAGCATCTGCTTCAATATTCTACAAATGAGGCACATGCTCGATGAAGAACCCAGAGAAGGTTGAGGCTATCTAAGTAGTATCCGTATAGTACGGGATGAGGTCTTTATAGCGAACCTCGTATTCCCTTCGAACTTATCTGACTATCAACATAGAATCACCATAATCTTCTAGACTCCCAGCTGTTTAGCTAACTAGAGTCTGATGATTAAGGCATCATATTTTGCCACATTGTTGGAACATTGTTTCCTGAGAGAATAAGCATAATAGATGACCAAATTATCATTAGAGACAAATTCTACCCCCACTTTTGCTAAGTATTGCCTTTGGGTCCCATTCTTGAAGCATCGTCAAAGAACATTCACCAAATTGACACTTATGATATCATGTTCGACTCTAATGCTTCATCTGGAATATCATTATAAAGTTTTGATCTTTCTGGCACTGGATGAGCTGCCAGAAAATTGGCCGATGCTTGGACCTTGACTGCCTTCTGTGGAACGAACACCATATCATTTAGAGAAAACAATAATACCCATGTAACAAGGTGAGAGTTCAGTGCTCCTAGTTTAGTCATGAGCACGATGCTTCTATTTTAGTCATGAGCACTCTGAGAGGATTAACTCGGGATATGACATGGATTGTTTGTCCCATAACATAGTGTCACGTCTTCTCAATAGTAAATATCAGAGTCAGACACTCTTTTTCTATAGGATTATAAGTGTGTTCTGTTGGCACAGTATAGTCTCAGTCTAACCTAATTCTGATAATAGACGTAACCAAACTTAATATAATGGACTGCTACAAAGTACAATGACGTTACATCTACCGGAAGACAACAACTACAATCATCCGTAGTTGTTTTAGTCTTTCTATTTATTCTGTATTTTTGTAATTTATTTGAGTCTAGGACTTATATAAATTGAGTCACACATGGAAACTAGATGGCACTCAATTTCACTCAAATAAGAATACCCAAAACCCAGTCCAAACCCTACTCAAACTGAACCCATACTTGCAAATTATGTTCTAGAACAAGGATGGCCAGAGTTCGGACTGAACTCGGACGAAATTCAATCATACCCATGTCCATTCCCCTGGTCTTCAGTTCCTTCCATGAGTTAAGGATACAACGTTCGAATTTATGAATGTTAGGGCATCCGAACTCTGTATAACTTCGGTAAAAACAAAGCCGATAAATAAAGAATAATTTTTACCATTCCAATTTACTATAACTATCTCATCCTTTCAAGATTTAACCTTTTCAACTGCGCATTCACTTTCTCATCACCAAGACAACTTACTAACAATCTTTTAAGTGCCAAGTGCGTCTTTGGTTAGAAGTTTGTTCGAGTTATACTAGCTTGAAAATTTAGTTACTATTTTTCAAAGTTAGAAGTCAGCGTGCTCTACGTATTAAAGAGCGTGTTTGTCATAAGTCAGCGAGAACTTTAGATCAAAACTCGTATTATAAGAATTTGCAAGTCTTTGGATCAAAACTTGTGGTGTACCATATTTTACAAATAATGGATTAACTCTGAGCAAGTATTTTTGGGCCTGGACTAGTCCTCTACGAAAAAAACCAGGATAAAATTTTGGTGTTTGCATTTGTCTTCTGAACTCTATTTACTTTTATTTTTACTTTACTTATACTCTGCTACTATTCCGATCATACTTATACTTATTATAGCATTTTCATAAGTTAGTAATTAGACTTTATTTTATCTCTGTACATATCTATGCATTTACTTTCAAGTTAGTTATTGCCTTAGTTTTAAATTGGATTAGTATTCCACACACACTCTATTTACCCCCCCCCCAAAGTGAGTATAGTTTCCCCCATTATGTTCTGCCCCAACTATCATCCGACTGAGATAGTAGATGGCTTGTCCATGGCCTGCATCATTTTTTTGATCTAATAGTGCACCAAAGGAATGATCCATTACATGAACAAAGAGTAAGAAGGGTTTTCCCACAACTTGAGCCACCAACATTAGGGGATTAGTGAGATACTTCTTGATGTCATCAAATGCTTGATGGCATTCTTTAATCTAAGTGAAAGAGACTCATTTCTTTATTAACTAAGTGAACGGTTGGCATCACCAGAGAGATTGGATATGATTTTTCCAAGGTATGCCAATCTTCTTTGAAGTCCATGAAGTTCTTTAAGATTCTTCGAGGGATGCATGTCTAAGATAGTCTTTGTCTTCTCTGGGTCTAAATGAGTACCCTTTGAAGTTATAATGAATCCGTAAAATATGTCGTTGGAGACTCCCCGAAAAGACTTGATTGGATTTATTTTAAGTTGATGAGTATGCATCAGTTCGAATACCATTCTCAAGTTTTGGAGGTGATTATCCTTGAAACGACTCTTGACTGCTATATATCACGCAAGAAATCGAAGCAAAAGTTAAAAAGTTGATAGCAAGAGGATTTATTCATAAAGAACAACATCCAAACTATGTGGCTAATATAGTTTCGTCATAAAAAAGAATGGGACGATCTGAGTCTGTATAGACTATCGTGATCTAAACTCTGCATATCCAAAAGATGAGTTCCCTATTCCATTCATTGATGTAATGATTGACAATACTTGTCTTTGAGCCAATGTCTTTCATGGACAGATTCTCAGGATACAACCAGATCAAGATGTTCCTGGATGATGAGAAGCACACATCATTCAGAACATCGTTGGGAGTATACTGCTATACCAACGAGCTATAAGCATAATATTTTGCAAATATTTATGAAAAATAGTGGAGTATGATTGTAGGGAATAGCGAGTGGGTTTTTCTTCTTCCCTGCTCGTCTTGTATATTTGCTTCTTTTGGTCGTTTAGCCACCAGCACCTATTAGCCGACTCATCTAGACATTAGTTTCCTAACATAATTGTATTAAATCAGACTATAACTGAATCACTATCATATATTTTTGCTACTTTTTCAGCTTCTTATTTTTGCACAGCTGAACTCCAGAATATTTTGAGAAAGCGTTTGGGATACCTTATTGCTTATCATATATGCTATATGCTCATTATTTCTTGTTTGAATGATTGAGACATAGAAGTTCTTGATCATAGGAGACTTGATTATAGCATGCACCCCCTTGTCTTATGCAACCGTGATCGTCGTACGACATATAGTACCTTGTACGGGGTAGCTGGCCATGTCCGTCTCCGTATTCTGGTATTGGGGCATGATAAGGTTTTAGTGGTAGCCTATGCAGGTCTGTTCTTCAGACTTGTAGGATGTCATGGTCATAGGAGTCTCAATCAAACATGATCCTTCTTAAAACTCTAAATTTATACTCTTCAATACTTAGCTTGGATATTCCTAGATTGGTTACTTTTTGTTCTTTCTCGTCCTGTGCTTATTGGTTCTTGTGGTCTTCTTTAGGGCTTATCCTTCCCCCGATGTTGTAGCAACAGGAGAGACAGAGTTGGAACGAGATCCTGTTTAACCTCATCCAAGGATCCGAGTTGAAGCCACGATGAATGGGACCGAGCAGCAGGCTCCAGGTGTTCCCGTACCTCCCATAGTGCCGGCAACACTGGATATCTTAGCCTTACTAGAGATTATTTATGGATTATTGGCTGCACAATAACACAAGATGGTGGCGCAACAACAACAACAACAACAACAACAGCAACATCTGTCACGACCCGCACCCGAAAAATCGGGCATGAGTCGTGGGTACGTCCAGCCTACGCCGCAGCATCGGCGGTAGAACGCTGTCTAGGTCAACTATCTAGATAACAATCTCACGCAATCAATATATAAACCTGTCAAGATCTCAACTCCAAACGGAGGAGCAATATCATAAAGATAATCATAAGTACTCAATCACGAATCTAAGCACGATAAGATAACACAGAAGTCTAACAACTATAAAGTCTAACCAACAACAACTACTACAATGACCATAACATCAATAATAATAATACATCATCCAAATCAAATATAATACAAGGTCTCAAATCCAAAATCGGAGACAAATCCGGTGCCAAAAGCTAATAAAAATAATAACAAGGTCTTAGTGATCCCGGCAACCAACCCGAAAATCACTCCTAAGCTAGAGGGTCCCTGTCTACACCATCGACAGGCTCAGGTCCATAAAACGTTGGACACCACTCCTCCAGATACTCTGGAAAAAATATGTCCAGTCAGGACTGGAGCAAGTACACCTCTAACAGCAGTTCCAATTAAATGATAAAAACTATAAAACAATTATAGCAAGTAGCAAGGTGAATGAGTATGGAACAAGGAAATATACATATGTCACTGGTGCATAAAGGTAAAGATGCATGAATATCAGAGCAAGATACAAGAAATCTAAACTAAGATCAAGTCTGTGCACAAGAACGTGTAGTGAGTCCAGCATAAAATACATGTAATGAGTCAAGTCCAGAAATTATAAGTGAGACCAGCAAGAAATACAAGAGAGTCCAGACTATAAAGAATGAACTCGGTGTCTTTGAAATACTTGTTTCGACATGTATACGGCTAGGGGTAAGTACGGCTCACCGCGCACTGGGTGCGCGGCTGCTATCATTCCAGATTAGACCAAAGGGGGTGATTCCTGATAATTCCAGTTGGGAATATTTATATGTCTACTCGAGTATTTCTCCGTTCCGACTAATACAAGTA